>BSAI01004235.1:0-10594 GCA_036245035.1 Adrianichthys oophorus | reverse complement strand
TGAACAGAAACCTCAAACTGTCTGACAACAACAGGAAGGTGACCTTTGAGAAGGAGCTTCAGTCATATCCTGATCATCCAGACAGATTTGATCACTGGTATCAGCTGCTGTGTAGAGATGGTCTGACTGGTCGCTGTTACTGGGAGGTTGAGTGGACAGATCTTGCTTATATTGCAGTGAGTTACAGAAGAATCGGAAGAAAAGGAAACAGTAATGACTGTTTGTTCGGATGGAACAATCAGTCCTGGAGTTTGATCTGCTCTCATGATCGTGGTTACTCTGTCTGCCATGATAACAGAGAAACGTACATCTCTTCTTCCTCCCCCTCCTCTTCCTCTCACAGAGTAGCAGTGTATGTGGACTGTCCTGCTGGAACTCTGTCCTTCTTCAAAGTGTCCTCTGTCTCACTGATCCACCTTCACACTTTCAACACCACATTCACTGAACCTCTTTACCCTGGATTTGGGTTTAGAGCCTGGCCTGGTTCCTCAGTGGTTCTGTGATAAGATCAGAGTCAAAGTTGTGTTCTCATCAGAGAACTCTTGAACAGATGACTCGGTCTATTCATGTCTGTCTCTTCACTCACTAACATGTTTTTAGATTCATGTTTTCAGTCTGTTTCTTCCTGAAAGTCTTCTCAATAATTTCTTATAACCTTCTTTCTTTTCCAGTTCTTTATGGATTAAAGGTTCAGTTATTTCAAAATCCAATTTTTTTCTGTCTGTTTCTAATCAAAGCTGTCTTGACAGGAAACAGACAGAACAGTCCGTCGTGTTTCTCTGAAGTTCAAAGGTTGTTGTGCAACGCTCCTGAAAAAGGATGAGATGATTTTAAGTTTGACCTTGTTTGACTAAACTACATTTAATTTAATTCAGCTTATCTTTAAAGCACAAATTCAGAAGAAAGTTATGGCATAATCAGCCTCACACAAAAAATAAAAAAATATCGCAGAACTTAAAAAGTTGTGGTTATAATCTAATGCAGTTTAAATGTGTTATACCTATGCAGGATTGTCCTAAATGTGTAATGATAACAATGTACAGTAGGGCAAAAGATTATTTAGTCAGCCACTTATTGTGGAAGTTATCCCATTTAAAAGATGACCGAGGTCTGTAATGCTCATCATAGATAGACTTCAGCTTTGACAGACAGAATAAGAGACAGAGCAGTTTGAGGCTGTTCAATGAACTAACTAGATCTAACCTTCAACCAGTATATAACACACATTTTAGCAGGTCAGTGGCATTGTCTTTACCTGAGAAAACAATAGAGTTTTGTCCTGGTTGATGAGAAGATGCTTGGTCAACTTTTTTCCCAAAGTAAGCATTGCAACCTGTCTTTCAGACCTCATTCCCACTTTTCTTTTAAAAACATGCAATGGATTTTTTTGAGCCGGAGCTTTTAAACATAGTCAATTGCTCTTTTCAAACAGGTGTCTTCCCCTCTGCCCGAAAAACGGTGGAGGTGAGGCCCAAAGAATCTTCTTGGATCCAAGAAGAATAATTTGGATCCAAATGTTAAGAACAATTACATCTTTTTTACATTAATTTTTAGGTGCAGCTATTGAAAAAAAATGTTTTTACTCAATTACAGGATTTCTTAAATGAACATAATATCTAAGAAAAATGTCAATCTGGTTTTAGGACAAATCACAGTACAGAGACGGCTCTTTTAAAGATTTTAAATGATCTCAGAAATAACTCTGACACACAAAAACTTTCTGTTCTGGTTCTCAAGAATGCAAAAAATAAGTTGTGGGGTTCCCCAAGGATCGATTTTAGGTCCCACACTATTTAATTTAATACTTGTGCTATTCAAGGCACATTACCATTGGGAGTGGGGTCCTCTGGAACCCACAAGATGGCACAAGGGGTACATGTTGCATCTTGGGGATGTCGCCATGCGGTGATGACCCCTGTTGGTGGGCTGGGCCTTGGAATAAAAAGATCCCCATAATGTCGTTTTTACACAGCAGTACAGAGCCAAACATTTTCCTTAAAGCTGCAGTTCTTGAGTCTTTGTTCATCTTTGACATAGGAATCATTCTGGGGGAACTGGGTGGGTGGAGGGAGGATCCTGGGGCTAATTTTGTGTAAAGTTCCTGTTTTCTTTGTGTGGTTTTGTTTTTAAAATTTGCGTTTTTAATGAATACTGCACTTTCTTTTATGTAAAGCGCTTTGTGCTTCAAATGAATGAAAGGCATACAAATAAATAAAGTTTGAGTTTTAAAGTTTAACTGAATTAGAAGAACTGAAGGAAGTTCACTCTGAGAGTCTCTCAAAGAAGAGTCACTGATCTGAATGTTTCAGCAGAGCATAGAAACACTGAGAAGATGACACAGAAAAAAGTCCAGGGACGTTGAATTCTTGTGGATTGAAAGTCTCCATCACAGCTATCATGACTGCAGCTGCTGCAAAGATCTGCTGACAAATCCCAGAGTTTGGACTCAAATCCACAGCGAGGTCTGGTTTCAGCTTTGTGGAACTCGTCTGTGAGGATCTGAGGACTTCATCAACTGTAGAAAATTTTGTTAAAAGAGACTCAAAACTCAATTGTAAAGTTTAGTTTGTTCTGAAGAAATGAAGACTTAGCAAGTAAAGATTCTTATGTGCGTAATGATCATTCAGTATAAACCAGTATGAAAATGAATCGTTAAAAGTGATAAGCTTTGAAGAAGTTTTGCAGACATTGTATTCTTAAACAAGGTGGTTTGTCATGGTCTAAATTTTGCAGGCATATTATGATTGTGTGACTGAATAACAGAGTGATTTCCCACAGTATACAAGGCTGAGGGCTTGAGAAATGACACATGGGGAGTAAACTGCTTTCAACCGAAGAACGCGCTAATGAGAGATGACGGGACTGGAGGAAGCAAATAACATTGTGCAATTTTATCGTGGAAAAATACAGTTCCGTGGATAAAAGCATGTACCTGGAGGCAATGGACAGGTACAACTCCAGAGAGAAGAACCAGCCTCTTGTTTTGATCCAACCTTCTCTTTTGCATATTGTGTATAAAACTCTGGGTCAGAGGGCGAGAGGGTGTCTCCATTCTTCATGCACAAAGAAGAGCATCCACTAGGTGATTTCCTGGGGACAGCTGGAGACCCAAGACGCCTGTATTAGATATTTTGGTGTCAGGCATAAATCTTTTGGTGGAAAACCTCAAAATCGTTCCAGACCTCGATTCTTGAACACGCACTTAGGCATAATCTGCCAATTATAGCCTACAGTCCTTATACACTATTTCTAAACTTTTTCAACATTTGATTTAGTTCACTGTCATTATATTGTTTTTATTATATAATTTTATCGTGTTTTCATCCTTTTCTCATATATTTGTTGTTGTTTGCACCAGTTTTATGATTTAACCAACTTTCAATCATTTAAACGAATAAATTGATCATTATTCTTACAAGCTTTACAAGGTAAAGAGAGCATGATTGTTTTTTGAAGTCAATTCAGTTGCCATTTTTCCACGATTCAGGCGCCGTCATTTGGAGCCAGCCGACAGTGTTTGGTCCGAGTTTTTCTGAGTCACGTTTCTAGGGCAGCTACAGTCAGTTAAACGTTCAAGGTGGGAGCCACATGCTTTTACTGAGGCATCTGATTTTTCAGTTTATAACTTGAATAACTTGCAATAGAGTAAAATTATCATGAAAAAAATTGGCTTAGCAAGAAGTTAAGAAAAATGTATCAGAGCAAGAATCTTGGCAGTCTCAGCCTCTTCTAGGACTAAAATCCTATTTTTAGAAGCCAATTGAGCCAGGAAATGAAAACTCTGCAACTTTAATAAATATAAAAATCTAGAGTAGTTCCTCTTTATAACCAAACTTCACCCAAATATCCCAGCAGTGCCTCCATTTTTATGTAGTCCTTGTTTACCCCTGACTTATTTGAGCAGGCTTTGGGTTCGTTTCAATGTACTCTCGTACTTAAGAGGATTGTACCACAATAAACTATGAATTAGGTTAAATTGTATTAAGGTATCAATAACCAAAGTCTAAAAGGAATATTTATATATTAACACAAGTGTATTAACCTCCCTTTTAACAAATAACAAGAGAAAAGAAACACAATTTAAATAGCAGTTTTTCCTTTTTAAATGTTTCTATCTTTTTTTGTTGATCCACTGATAAACAACATTTACATTGAATCCAAGAAACAAACAAAAAAAAAACAGTTTTTACTTAAGCTTAATATTTTCTTCATATATAGCCTAAGCCTTCCACTATGAGAAAAATGCTACAAGAACATACTTAAAATCAGAATACTTTGTTTATCCTGGGGGGGAATTGCATTTAAATCAGAGCTCCAGAATTCTACATGGTCAGATCAAAATAAAGAAAGTTATTTACTATGCAGTATGGTGCAAATTTGCAGTTGACAATTAACAGTGTGTAACATGAAATCTAAAGAACTGTCACGTTGGTTTTAAAGGAAGGCTGTTTCTTATAGAAGAGTAATACAGTGATCAACATTTAATAGCAATAAGAGCCAGAGTTAGTAAAGTTTTGGGGCAGTTTTTAGTCTTACTTTGAGTTGATGGTTTGGGGAAGAGGTTAAAGGTCAAACAGAGCAGTTTTCTATTCTAGAAGAAACTAAGAAGAAGAATGTTTTAATTCTGAAGGACTCAACCAAACACCAGCATTAACTGAATTAGTCAGGAATTTTTCTAACAATCTTCTTCTCTCACCTTCTCATGAACGCACAGAGGAAATAAAGTAAGTCATGTGACACGTGGACTGTCCAGGTTCTTTTCGGATGACTGCTCTGTCCTCTTCAGTTCAGCTGCTCCATGCTAAAGGGAGTTCAACTGTAGAAGGCCTTTGTTTATTGATGCTGCTGTACTAAAACTAGAGGTTACACTTGCATAAAAACTGATAAAGATCAGGGCAAAAACAGAACTGTCAGATAATGTACTGGCACAAAAATAATTTTTTGCCTAGGGCGCAATGCAGCCCAAGGAGGGGGCTGCAGAACAGGGTGTGCTCGTTCATTCATTCATTTTCCAATCCGCTTTATCCCTTTCGGGGTCACGGGGTTGCCGGATCCTAACCCGGCTACTCATCGGCGAAGGCAGGGGACACCCCTGGACTGGTCGCCAGTCTGTCACAGGGGCCACAATCACACACCCATGCACACTCACATGCACACCTAGGGACAATTTAGAGCAAACAATTAACCTATGAAGCATGTTTTTGGACGGTGCGAGGAGTCCCCGGAGAAAACCCATGCATGCACGGGGAGAACATGCAAACTCCACACAGAAAGGTCCCCCAGCCAGGACTTGAACCGGCAACCTTCTTGCTGTGAGGCAGGTGCAGCCACAGGGTGTGCTGTTTAAAAAAAAAAAAAAGAAAAGCAGAAGCATAATCTCTCAGACAGAGAAAGGTGAACTTCTGTGTGGAAAGAGAGCCCTGTATTCTGTTCTAGAGGCACAGACTGCAGAAGGTTGGATAAAAAGGCACGTTCTGTGTGGGTCTTGATCATGCGGCCAGATAGAAGAAAAAAAAATCATGCCTCTGATATTGGTCAGGGGCGGGCCGAACTCGGCCCGCGCCGTAGTTTGGGGACCCCCGATCTGAACTAAAGTTATCAAGTCAGCAGGTATTTATTGAGTGATCTATGACTTTGTTTGATCTTCAGTCTCAAAGTGCTAATTTTGACAAAATTATAAAATGTCTGTCAGAAAACTGTTTCTTACAAAACAAAAATATTGTTTATCTCATACCCAGTTTCCCAGATATACGAAATAGACCAATAAGACTCAAGAATAAAATATTTATCTTTTAGATTTTTTATTAGCAAGTAAGAAGTGACAGAATTATAGAGACACAAATATGGACAAACAGGAGTTAGTTTGTCCACATAACTGCATGTCTGCGACTTGTCTGCACATTTGGAACAATAGCTTTGCCGCATAAACAAAAGCAGACAATTTAATGTCTTACATTTCTATGAACTAAATATTTTTGACAACATGAGTGAAACTAAACACCAAAAACAGTCAGCATTTCAATGAACAATGATTTGGTATGATGATATGATTTAAATTAAAAGTAAAATGATGACTGTGGATAAATGTATGTACATTTTCTCAACAGCGTTCTTTAAAATCAAAGCAAAGGCCAAAAATTCTACTTTTATGTTTCAGATATAACAGCTTGATAAAGCCAACAAGCTTCAGCTGTGACAAAGAAACACAGGAGAGTGAATTCATTCATTGTCTATACTCGATTACTCCTGTTCAGGGTCACTGGGATGCTGGAGTGTACAAAGCTACTGCTGGGAGAGAGGGAGGTACACCCTGAGCAGACTGCAAGATCATTTCAGAGACAAAGAGACAACCACACACACCAATATTCACACCAAAGGTCCATTTAGAATGAAAAAATAACAAATTAAGCAGAGAAAAACCTACACATAAATAGAGAGAAGCTAACTAACTATTACAAAGAAAGAATGTGTTGTTTTGATTGACTGAATTATTGGTTTTCTCTGCTTTGAGTTCTATCGACAAAAGACTGAAACTGTTACTAGATTCTGTACAAGGGAAAAAAAAGACTATCCTGTATGAATAGGCATGTGATCCTTGAGTTCATATCTATACCTGAAACGATCATTGCATTGTTTACAAGAAAATAGCTTTTCAGAAGTATGAGTTACCATGTGACGTGCCAGAGCACCGCTTTGCCTAAAACTTTTACTGCATTTTCTACAGGAAAAAGGCTTTTCTCCTGTATGAGTTAAAATGTGATATTCAAGATGACTTCTACGCCTGAATGTTTTATTGCATTCCTTACAGGAAAAAGGCTTTTCTCCTGTATGAGTTAAAATGTGACATGCAAGATGACTTCTATGCCTGAATGTTTTATGGCATTCCTTACAGGAAAAAGGCTTTTCTCCTGTGTGAATTAAGAAGTGACGATTGAGTTCATTTCTATACCAAAAACTTTTACTGCATACTTTACAGGTAAAAGACTTTTCTCCTGTATGAATTAACATGTGACTTGTGAGATGATAATTTCGACTAAAACTTTTACTGCATACTTTACAGGAAAAAGGTTTTTCTCCTGTATGAATTAACATGTGACTTGTGAGATGACCATTTCGACTAAAACTTTTACTGCAAACTTTACAGGAAAAAGGTTTTTCTCCTGTATGAATTAACATGTGACTTGTGAGATGACCATTTTGACTAAACCTTTTACTGCAAACTTTACAGGAAAAAGGTTTTTCTCCTGTGTGGATTCTCATGTGACGTCTCAAACTTTCAGCAGTTGTAAAACATCTTCTGCACTCTTCACAAAAACATTCCTGTACTTTTCTCTTTCTTTCACGTGTCTTCATTAAAGAGTTTCTCTGGGAGGTTTTTTCACAGACTTGTTTTTCTGACATTTCCTCTAAGTCATTGTCACACTGACTTTCTGACATGTAAGAGCTGTCCACATTTTGGACATAACTTCTGTCCCTTCTCTTCCTCCAATCTCTGTTCTGTTGGTCTGTTTCTCCATCTGTTGAAGTTGATACTTCATGCCGGCTTCCTTCTTCTTCCTGACTATCAGTTGCATCAAAGCTCTGCTGATTATTTAGATCTGCTTCACTGTGCTCATTTTTCTCATGAGTTGGAGTCTCCATCGAGTTGTCAGTCTTCTGCATTAGATCAAGCTGCTCATCATCCTGACTGATGCAGAGCTCTTCTTCCTCCCCTTTAATATGTGATGGTTCTGGGTCTTCCTGCTCCTCCTCTTTGATTTGAAGAGGTTCTTGTAGTTCTTGCTCATCTTTAGTCTGTGTAGGTTCTGGTTCCTCTTGTTCCTCCTTCTCCACACAGGACTTTGCCTCCTTGTTAGTCTGATAATGTTGTGGAAGGTCTGCAAGAACAGATAAACACGAAAAAACTTAATTCTGTAGGGGGAAAAAAAAAGTTCCAATTTATCATTAGAGCTTCATGTTTATTCTGCAGCTTTCTATGTAATGGACTGATATACTCTGCAGAAGAACAACATTGAGGGAAAAAGCGAGTCATCACACGACAACTGAGAGACAATATGTGCAGAGCTCATTGACTCCGTTGACCGTGTTTTCCTTATGTGGTGTTTTTACTTGCAGTGTAACCAGTTGTGGATATAAAAGGGTAACAGGGACAGCCCCTCATAAGAGAAGCTTGGTGATTTAGCTGCAGAGCTAATTAAGATGCTGCCTCCCCCTTGCAACATTTAAACTCAGAATTCTGGTGTTGCTGTTGCCTTTTTCTACAGTGTCTTCATTTATTTGTAGGGAGAAACTTACATTTGTCCAACATGTTTTTTCAAGTATAGCATTTGCTCATGTTAGAAGGCCTCCGCCACTGCAGTCTATTGCCAGGTAAGAGTACAGTAAATATAAATGTATTCACAAGAAAAGAGAACAAATATATATTATTCAATACTTAATAACATTTTAATGATTCATCAAATCCACAAATCAAGTGCCCTTTATTATTTAACTTAATTAATTTTCAATAAAAATAGTATCCCTGAAAAGTGTCCGTCTGGTTTTCAGGATAAATTAACACCCTGCACTCCTGAAAATAGTCAATGATATTAGATACAACCTGAATTCTCAGGAACTCTGTCCTGGTTCTACTGATACTGTTCTAAACTGGTTCGCTTCTCATCTCACAGATCGCATACACATATATAGTCCTAAAGTTGTCCATGAAATCAATTGTGGGGTTCCCCAAAGATCAATTTAAGGCCCGGTGATTTGCAATTAACTATGCTGCTACTTGGGGGTGTCATTAGGAGATGTGATGGAAAAATAATTCACAGCTGACAGGTGATTATGTGTTTACTTTTGCTACAAGGGAAAACATGGTTTTGCTTTTTATTTGTCTGAAAATTATTTCAAGAAATGTTTTGCATTCCCCAGAAAGGCTTTGGTTAACCGTTGTGAGAACTAGGAATGCCTCAATCAGAATTTTACGGTCCTGATCGGATTCAGTGTAATTTGATTTTGAGTACCTGCCAATACCGACCACCTTAACCAAGCTCTGTTTTTATGAAGGAGTTTTTTGAGTTTTAATCAATTCACGGTTCTTTTAACATGCTATTAATAACTGATCATTTTAACCAGGATATAGACAGGGAGTCGGACAATCACGCCATGGACTTGCTTGCTTCTCTGGATTTCAAACATGTCATGGAGCCAACTCACAATGGAGGGCATACTCATGATCTTGTCACAAGTCCTTTACCTACTAGTGTATCTACCAATGTGGACCTGACTGTATCTAATCATTACTTTTTGCTTTATTATTATCACTAGTTTTATAAAACAAAAAACCTCTGTGAGAACTGTGAAGAAACGCTTCTTGACTACTGAACTGGTCCAAAAGAGTATTACATTTGTTCCCTCTAACTCTCCACTTATCGTACCAGCCCTCTGGGATACAATTGTACAAAGTTTAAACAGTAAATTGAGATCCAGCCTCGATTCCGTTATTCCACTAAAAATAATTAAAAGGATAAGTATCAAACCCCTTTGCAGAACTGAGAAAATTAAACAATTGAAGAGATAATAAAGGGCTGCTAAAAGACATTGGAGAAAAAAAAATTGAAATAAACCATCAACTGTTCCAAAAACCAACTAAAGCTATATAGCATGACTGTAAAACAGACCAAGGACTCAAACTTTGTGAATATAATCTCTGAAAATAAAAATAATCCAACAGTCCTCTTCACCACAATTTAATCTTTAATTAACTTGGGCTTGAATAAAAACGCACTGCCAGCTATGACCTAATTGTGTTGATACTTTGATGACCACTTCAGGAGCAAAATTGCTTCAGTCTAATTGTGCATCTTGAATGAACAAAAAACATTTTTAAACCTGTACTTGGAGCCGCTCGCATTTTTTTCTCTTTCTTGGTACAGAGAGGACAATCATTTATTTTTTAACGCACTATTAACGACATTAAAAGAAACTTGCATTTACGCATTAAAAGTAACAGTCCCAGTTGCTTGTACCGTGACATGGAAAGGACTGAATGCGTTGTTTGTATAACTATTCAGATTGCATGGAACAATGCTGGAGCGAAAGCCGCAGGGCTGCACCTAAGCTAAAATAACCACTGCGATATATCGGACTATCGGAATAAAAGAAAGGCTGATCTCAATACTGTGAGACAAAAAATATTTAGTCTGCCACTATTTGTCCAAGTTCTCCCACTTAAAAAAAAATGAGAGAGGCCTGTAATATTTGACATTGTTTTGAAAATATCGACCTTTCACTTGAGTAGATATTATTCTTGACGTTATTCACTTGCATTTTTAGTGCAACCAAGCACAAAAACTGATGGAAATCCACCACAGTGTGGGGCGGATCCTAAACCTATCCAATGGTGCAAGCAGATTGGTGATATGGAGAAGACGGCTGCAGAAAAAGGCAAACTGATTTCCTGGTGGAGGTGCAGCGAAAGCGAGCAGCAGCTTAGAAGAACTGGTTTAAACATGGATTATGGATTATTGAGCAAAGACAGAAAGGTGCACGTCTTCAGCTTGGAGAACAAAGAATGTGACAAGACAGAGCAATGAACCAAAAAAAAAAA
>BSAI01004232.1:0-10947 GCA_036245035.1 Adrianichthys oophorus | reverse complement strand
GGCTCGGGTCTGTCTCCTGGGTATCGAGGAGGCCAGTAGCCGCCCCTGTCTGGGAGATGCGGAGGGGGAGGTGGGGGAGGAGGGTAGTCTTCATACTCGTCATATTTGGGCCGACTCTTGGACACCTGAACATGGATGCGTTTCTCTGAAGGAGAACAAAACAACAGAAGTTAAGACTATCAGAGATCCTTTTATTTTCTTTCTCTGATTAATTAAAAAATAACTGTCCAAACCTTGAAAATCTGAGTTATCCAGTTCCTTGATGGCATCCATGGCCTCGTCATAGTTGGGCATGTGCACAAAAGCAAAATTCTTCACAACTGCACACTCTGAAACGGTACCGTACTCTTCAAAGAGAGCCTGCAGCTCCTCGTCGCATCCCTTGTCCACGTTTGCAACATGAATCTTGACTGGACCATAGTTCTTTCCATGGCTGGCTTCCACATTGATGGCTGTGCCGTGGAGCTTGTGCTGGTGCAGAGTCTTGATGGCTTTGGTGGCCGCTTTGCGGTCCTCCATGTGGACGAAGGCGAAGTTTTTGACAATGTCACACTCAGTGACGGTGCCATACTCCTCAAAAAGAGCCTTGATCTCCTCCTCTGTTGCTTCTTGGGGCAGATTGCCCACAAAAATCTTCACCATGGTCAAATGGGCTTTAAAACGCAAAATAAAAGACACCATTAAGAAAGAATTGGTCATTTTACTTTGATTTTACTGAGATGTACATGAAAAAAAACAAAGGACTGAGGATTTTAAGTTATAAAGGGTAACGTCTTCTTAGTCTTAGTGCTTCTTAGTGCCATAAATAAAGTTATAATAAAGTTAGTATTCTAAAAGACAAATAAAAAAAGTGTAAAACTAAATAAACACACTAGTAATTGTATATACTGATGTCATTCGCCCTTATTGCGTACGCACAAAAACTGACAAACACATGTAGGCAACGCGCAATACATGCGGTCAAAGTGCACATTGCAGCATTGCCCCAAAGTATTTTAACCCGAACCCCGTCATAATTACTCGCGAGTAGTCACTCCCTTTTCTTGTTGTTATGTAAACAGATCTTTCGTTTCATTGTTGATCTGCTAGCATAGTTTCAATGTTAGCTTAAACTCAAACTGGTTTCAGCGGGTTATTTGCCAGCTAATGTAGACAAAACGTCATTGGTCTTAAGTCATAAACGGAGAATTAAAGAACATAACATTTTAACCTTTGCACGAGACGTCAGACAGATACGTCAAATATATTTCTTACCTTTATATCACGAAGAGCCCCCCAAAAAATTCTACTTTATGAACGGGAAAAAAATTCTGGACCGAAACTCCAGCCAACTTCCGGAAAGTTCACCGGAAATGATATTCATGAAATAACGAATTACTCCTCATAGCGCCACCTACCTTACCGGAGGGAATACTGTACCAAGGCCTTCACCAATATTTTTCTTTTAATGGTCGAAAAAGTAAGAAAAATAATTTTATGTAATACAGAAATAAAGTCTTAGCCTTTTCTTATTCATTCTTGTTAAAAAGTTAAATCGGGTAACATTAATGAAAACATATTGTATTTCACATCTTATTTACAGCAGTCATGATATTCATTCATTCATTCATTCATTTTCCAAACCACTTTATCCATTTCGGGGTCACGGGGTTGCTGGAGCCTAACTCAGCTACTCATGGGCGAAGGCAGGGGACAGGCAGTCCCCTGGACTGGTCGCAGGGGCCACAATCACACACCCATCCACACATAGGGACAATTTAGAGTAACCAATTAACCTGTGAAGCATGTTTTTGGATGGTGGGAGGAAGCTGGAGTCCCTGAAGAAAACCCACACATGCACGGGGAGAACATACAAACTGCACACAGAAAGGTCCCCCATTGGTGACACTGTTTCAAGTCCCCCAGCTATTGACTTGAACCGGGAACCTTCTTGCTGTGAGGCAAGAGTCCTCATGAGTCATGATAATTTCACATAAAATAATTTTAAAGGTTTTTCAAAAAATATCAAACAAATTAATAATTTCCTACATGTTTATTTGCTGTAACATATTTGACCTGGATAGCTCACTGCTATTAGCCTTTCCTAGCTTATCCATGTTCTCCTTATTTTCATGTTAAGTGTTTTGAAGCTCTTGTTAGGAAAAAAAATTGAATTGTTGAAAGACTCACTGTAATAAAGGCCTACTCTGATTAAAAATTGTGTTTTGGTGTTTTTAACATATTGTTGTAGCGTTTTTCTCATGATGGAGGACATATTTAAATGCTTAAAACAGCACAACTGAGTGTTTCTTTATTGAAATTGTTGGGAATCAGTAGTAGACAAAATAATGCAGTTGGAAAAAGAGCTTTATTGTGACACAGTAAATACGCTGGGCGAGTCACAAGCTTCCTGCTCTGCTCCATTCTGATACATCCACTTGTAGACAAATAGATCCCCACTGTACGTCTTTGCTTTCCTAGTCTGAGCTGGCATCTGGATCAAAACTGCACGGCTGGATAGCTCCAATATTGCTCACTATTCTTGTTGCACCAATAATGTTAGCTTGAATTGTGAGGAGCTGTAAGACAGCAGGAGAGCACTTAAACAGTTACAGGTGACGGGAAGAGGGGGCGGGGTCGCTCAACAAAATTCATCCCACCCACAATTTAGAGAATTATGAACAAACACCTGCTATTTACTTGAAACTATGTTCTAGAAAACAGCAGTTTTTTTTAACTTTGGCTAAAAATTGCATAATCAAAGTTAAAAGACCACTGGGAACACTTTTACAATAAATCACAGGATTATCGGAGTGAAATCTAAAGATTTCAGCATTTCTCAGGGTCTGTTATCTTTCAGGTCCAGATGATTTCTTGCAAAAAATCTGTCTTGGAAATACTTTGCCTGACATTCCCTTTTTGATGTCAAACGTAAATATTGAACCCAAAAATCTTTAAATATTTCATTTAAAAAAAACATGTTTTTCTGATTTTGTAAACTACAGAATGTAGTTGGATTGCCAATAACTTTATAATCCAATGCAACATTTAAAAAATGAACCTTTTATTCAGTTTAACACAAAAATTCCACAAAAAGGCATTTAAGTAGTTAGTCCATGCAGTTCAAAATCCATTAAAAACAAGTTTAGCAGATTTCTGTGTATCACATTTTATTAAGAAATCACACAATACACTTCAGATTTTTGCACATAATTAATAAATAATCCAGTCCATTTCCTCCAAGCAAAGTCATTTGTTCAGCATCATGTACCAAAGCTATTTTTCCATTTCCAAATGAGTCCCATTTGTTAAGCTGGACGTGAACACTGCAGCACATCTTCCAATTGCATTGGCCTTTCTATACTGACAGGTGACTCAGTAAGTTCATGAAATGTTGGATGCAATCTGCCTCAAAATAACTTTTAATTTAGCAATAAATGTCTCAACGGAAAAGAAAAAAATACAAAAGCTTTTTTTTGCCAATAGATGATGGTGTTAAAGGTTTTATACACTACAGTTTGTCTTTTTCCAAACTATTATTTCTACATTTTAGTGATCCAAAATAGCAAGCTGTGCATTTCATTTTATTTCTATTTTTTAGATGGATTGTGTGTTATATAACCTTACTTATACTTGATTTGTTTGTAGCATAAATTGAAATCTTTCATTTTAACAACAAATTCAATGCATATCACCTTCAATATTGACATTGTGAAAAAGCATATTAGTCACAGTCTGATTACATCTGCTCTGTAGCTACAATTTGCATGACAATGCTGAATGTACTGTATACACACACAAACAAGTTCAAAGAGCAAAGCTCAAATTTAGTCATACTCCCTGCAAATTTTGCCTTAGTCCCTTTTAAATTATTAGAAAGTTTCTTCTAAATGACATATCCATTCTCCCAGAAAGTAAGATGATGATGATCAGGCATTGTTGTGGGTAGAAACATTCCAGTTTTCATTTAAATTTGAACACAACATGAGATGTCTTAACTGTTTAATCCTCCTTTATATTTACAATAGAAAACTGTTGCTTTATTTGCTTTTTGAACCAAGAGAATGCTGTATTCAAATCCCAAGTGTTCAACTGATAAATGAAACAATAACTAAACCTCCACCCTGATAAATGACCAAGCTACATTAATATTATGCCCCAGTTTGCTGTTAACTGCCAGCCTTAACAAATCATTTCTGTTTATTAGAAAGAAAACATAGAAAGAAGCAGCTTGCTCAAACATTTAGATCATTCATTCATTCATTTTCCAATCCGCTTTATCCCTTTCGGGGTCACGGGGTTGCCGGAGCCTAACCCGGCTACTCATGGGCGAAGGCAGGGGACACCCCTGGACTGGTCGCCAGTCTGTCGCAGGGGCCACAATCACACACCCATGCACACTCACATTCACACCTAGGGACAATTTAGAGTAACCAATTAACCTGTGAAGCATGTTTTTGGACGGTGGGAGGAAGCCGGAGTACCCGGAGAAAACCCACGCATGCACGGGGAGAACATGCAAACTCCACACAGAAAGGTCCCCCAGCCAGGACTTGAACTGGGAACCTTCTTGCTGTGAGGCAGGAGCGCTAACCACTGCGCCACCATGCAGCCCACATTTAGATCAATAGATCTAAATTTTAAAAGAGCCTATATCATGCAAAATTAACTTTTTGAGCTTTTAAGTGCAATATAATGATTAATAAAAAAAAAAACCTTGTAAAAAAAAAAAAGGTTAAATTCCTTTGTTGTCAATTCCTGCCATGTGTCAAAGTGCCCTTGGGCAAGACACTAAACTCCACATTACCTCTGGTGGAAGGTTGGCGTGTTCACCATCAGCGTGTGAATGGGACTGTGACTGTAAAGAGCTTTGGGTTTTCAATAAAGGTAGAAAAACGTTATAGAAGTATGCACCATTTACCATAAGTATGAAAGGGAGGTGCAGCCTCTTCCAGGAAGAGTCTGTGCTGCCAGCACCGCCCCCAGGCTAATACAAACACCCACTTTCTTCAAGAAGCTAGTGGTGATTGGAAAAATGCTTTCATTTTATATGCACAATATGCGCTTCCATCTTTGCAAAAGCTCAAATGTGGTATTTTTCGAGGGAGATACGCAGACATGCAAAAGCTTCTTACTTCCAGGTACAAAATTTAACAGCAAAAATAACTCATATTTAAAAGAAACTTGATCTTCAGTGTGCCAACGGTAATTTATATAGATAATATATGGATATAGTTTAATCTGAAAGGCTTAAGAATAGCATGATATAGGCCCTTTAAAGTCCCACTCCAAATATATTTTTTTCTATTTTCAAAATCATTCCAAGTTGTCTTTTAATTATGATTTTGCAGTTTTTAGCTAAAATATATATATAATTTTAAAAACAGTCGTCATAAGTCTTATTTTCTGCAGAGCGCCAAGACTTTATCAGAAAGTCTCATCTAAATTGTGAGCGAAAGTGTTGGCAGGAATGTAAGGACCGCTAATTTCCTTTCACCCCTTTGTTTACACTCTCCCCCTAGCTTATAGCACCTCACAAGTCCGAGCTAACATTAGCATAGCAAGAAAAAAAGACGGGCAATATCAGATATCCAGCTGCACAGCTTTGAGGCAGATTATAGCTTAGATGAGGAACATGAAGACAGTAATGGATCCATTTGTCTGCAAGTGAATGCATCAGAATGGAACGCAGCAAAGACTGGCCCTCCCACGGCAGTTGCTGCATCACAAACCTGAGCTTTTTCAATCTGCAGGTTTTTATCTGCTCCTGATCCAACGTGATTTTAATAAGCAAATACTAAAAAAAAAAAAACAGTTTTAATCTTAAATTATTTTATATATGTCCTCCATTATGATACATGATATATGATACAAGAACACTAAAAACACAATTTTCATTGTAGTGGGACTTCTAATCCAACATTTATTTCTGCCGTTATTCATGACTAACTAACCGCGGCTTAGTTGACTGGATTCAAGACTGGCGCGCAGGAAACCAGGGTTCACTTTCTAGAACGCGCAATGAGCCTAATTCAGTGTGGGTTCTTAGGCAATATCCTACATGCTGCTGCCTCAACTATGTAGCCACAAGCGGGCCCAAGTGTGGGTCTCCCTGTGTCAGTCCCCAGCCCGCATAAATTTACAGGGCTGTGTCAGGAAGGGCATTTGGCATAAAACTCTGTGCCAAACCATCTGCTCAAATCAGTGAAAGCTGATTCACTGTAGTGACCCCTGACGGGATGTGCCGAAAGCTGAACATTCATTCCTCACTAACATCCGGTATTGTTCACTTTTCAAAACTGTTAAACCAGTCCTGAAAAAACCTAGTTCAGATCCACATATCTTCAGTAATCTCTGTCCAATGTTTAACCTTCCATTCATTTCCAAATTATTAGAGAAAATAGTAGCCTCCCAATTCCCTAATCATTTAAAGCAAAAATAACCTTCTTGAATCTTTTCAGTGTAGTGTCCTTCCCTTAGATAGCACGGTAACTGCTCTGCTGAAGATCACTAACGAACATTTTCATTGCAGCTGATTCCGGCCTCCACATTATCCTCATACTCCTCGACACCAATGCAGCCTTTGACTGCATATCTCGTTGCAACCTCCTCCATGAGCTCTCCTCCCATGGCATAACATCCACCCCACCTCTGTTCCAATCCCACTTCTCAGGCTGCACTCAATTCATCCAACTCAAATCCGTTAAATCCCAGCCCTCTTCAGTTTCTTCTAGTGTACCCTCATGCCTCGTTTCCACAGAGCGGTCCGAACTGGACCGGTACTTTGAGCGTTTCCATTATAAAATGGACCCATTAAGCAGGACCGACTTGTACCATTTTTGGTCCCCTGCTGGTTGTAGGTGAATAAAAAAATGAAATGGACCAGTCAGGGCGGAGCTAATGTCGTCACACAATGACATCCAAAGGTAAGGTATTATGACAACAGAAACTGTCCGACCAGTGCCAACATTTCCAAACATTCAGCTGTTGTTCTCTTTTCGGCTGTATTCTTCTTCGCCTCCCACAATCTTCTGGCAAAAATTTTTTTTTTCTTATATACAAAATACCAGAACCCAAATATGAAAAAAAAGGAGCTGACGTGGGACCTCACATCTTGATGCCATTACCATTCTCTGTAGTCGCAAAGCTATGACGAACAGCTACGTCAACGGATGGTCCAACACAATGGAAATGCTGGAAATGCCAGGAGAGGACTACTCTGGTCCTGACTCAGTGGAAACTAGGCATAAGGTTCTGTCCTTGGTCATCTTCTTTTCATCACTTACCTCCAACCCCTTGGCAATATTTTTTACTAATTTAAAAACTTTTTTTTTTTTCTTTTACAGTTTTGCAGATGACACCCAGCTTTATTTATCCAGTAAACTTGACTCCTCCCTCTCCTCCGGTCTGTCTCAAATCTAAAACTGGTTTGCCTTAAATTTTCTTAAACTCAATAGTGGTAGAACTGAACTACTTCTGGTCGGTTCCTAATCCAGCCACTTCAAAGTTATTAGCTTTACTTTTCCCATTGACTCATCTAGTCTCCCCCTCACCGCAGATTGAAAGTGTGGGTGACATCCTGGATAGTTTATTATGTTTTCAATCTCACATCATTAACATTGCTCAGTCTGCCCATTTTCATTTTTTTAACAATAATTGTCTTCATTCCTCCTAAATGTCCACTCTGCTTCTATTCTTGTTCAAAGTCTGGTCACTTCCCATCTCAGTTACTGTAATGCACTCCTCTCTGATCTTCCTCAAAAAGCCTCAATGAACTCCAACTGGTCCAGAATTTAGCTGCCCTTATCAGCTGTTGAACCTCATCCTTTAGACTTATCACTCCCATTCTCCAGCAGCTGCTTTGGCTTCCCATAGCCTCCAGAATCAAATTCAAACTCATTTGGTTTACTTTTAAGGGCCTCTTTAACCTGGCTCCTCCTTACATTTGCAACCTTGTTCTCTCCGGTCCTTTTCTTGTATTCAGATCTCAAACTCCCAAGGCATTTGGCTCGTCACCATAGCGGCAGAAGGCTCAGCTCCCAAACTCTGGAATTCTCTTCCTCCTGACCTCTGCAACACTGAGTCTCTCCCAACCTTCAATCTAAACTCAAAACTAATCTAATTTAATCTACTTTTCCCCTTTGATTTCACTGTTCATTCTTTGACAGTGGCACAGTTGTTGGTACCAGACGGGCTGGTCTGAGGATTTCAGAAACTGCTCATCTACTGGGATTTTCCCCCACAACCATCTCTAGGGTTTACAGAGAATGGTTCAAAAAAGTGAAAATATCCAGTGAGCTGCAGTTCTGTGGAAGGAAATGTCTTGTTGATGCCAGAGGTCAGAGGAAAATGCACAGACTGGTTCCAGCTGATAGAAAGACAACAGGAACTCAAATAACCACTGGTTACAACCGAGGTCTGCAGGAGAACATCTCTGAACGTACATGTCCAACCTCGAGTCAGATGGGTTACAGCAGCAGAAGAACACACCAGGTTTCACTCCTGTCAGCTAAGAACTGGAAACTGAGGCTACAATTCACACAGAGTCGCCAAAACTGGACCATAGAAGACTAGAAAAACATTGTCTGGTCTTATGAGTCTCCATTTCTGCTGCCACAATCAGATGATAGGGTCAGAATTTGGCATCAATATGAAAGCATGGATCCATCCTGCCGTGTATAAATGATTCAGGATGGTGGTGGTGGTGTATGGCGTGGGGGATAATTTTTTGGCACAGTTTGGCCCCAACGCCACAGCCTAGCTGAGCCTTGTGGCTGACCATGTCCATCCCTTTATGACCACAGTGTACCATCTTCTGATGCTACTTCCAGCCGGATAAGGATCCACATCATAAAGCTGGACTCATCTCAGACTGGTTTCTTTAACATGACACAGAGTTCACTGGACTCTAATGACCTCCACAGTCACCAGATCTCAAGCCAATAATTACCTTTTGGATGTGGTGGAACAGGAGACAGGCATCATGGATGTTCAGCCCACAACTCTGCAGCAACTGTGTGATGCTGACATGTCACTCTGGACCAAACCAAGGAATGTTTCGGGTACATTGCTGAATCAATACCACCAAGAATTAAGGCAGTTCTGAAGGCAATAGCGGGTCAAACCCGGCACTAGCGAGGTGGCCCTGACAAAGTGGACGGTGAGAATGTATATTTTAGCAATTTTATTGGCTTTGGCTTTTATATAGTGTTTACGTTTTTTTAAGCGCTTTTAAATAGATTTATACAATTAGGAGGAATGCTGTTCAGTTGTGGAAGAGTAGGTTTTATGATTATTTGTCTCTAATTTAGATTTCTTGTCACCTGTCTGTATAGAGCAGTCCTTTTATTAGATTAAACATTTTGCAGTGGTTGTGGGAGCTTTATTTGAAAACTTCTTAGATTAACTCTTTAAAAACACACATGAACATTAAAATAACACAGAGCTCAGTCTGTTACTTGCCCTTGACTTACCTTCTCATCAGTAAGAGCTCCATCAGACATTTGACAGCATCTCTCCACCCAGAAGAAGGAAAACTAATCTCAGCAGAGCTCAGAGGGGCTGCTGAGCTCTGCTGCGTGACTGAATTTGAATGGTTATGGAGGATCGGGGCGCTCTGCTGATGAACAAGACGGGGATCTCACACAACACCAAAGAGGAGAGCTTCTTTAATCAGCGTGGCTTAAAATTCAGAACTTTGTTATTAACAGACAGCGTTTGAAGAGAAAGCTTACAGTGATGTTTTAGCGCTGATTTAACAGATCCGCTTCAACAATGAAAACGCTGACCTGACAGACTCCTACTTTATAAGTACATTGTTTTGGAAGCTATTTTTCATGGTTTCCAGACTAAGAGTTTTACAGCTACGCCACAGAGGTTTAACTTACAGAAAACTCGATTAATCGTGAGATTGTGACTTCAAAACAACATTAAGTTTACTGAATTTACAAATAAAAGAAACCGCCTCATTCAGATGTTAAATCAAAATACTTCAGTCCAGTCACACTAAAACAAGAAAAAAAAAGAGCTGTAAAAGTATTATCAAAATAAAAAACAAAACGTCGGCAAATCGTTTCCTCTTGCGAGTGTCGTATAGAAACGCAACGCGCTCCGCCGCAGACAGGAAGAAGATAGATTCACAAACATCATGATGGCGCATGTGGCGACGCAGCAGGACAAAAACCCTGAAAAAGAAGAGATGGAACACATGAACGACCTGCATCGGTGTTACACAGCACGCTCTACCACTGGACGCACCCAGGGTTAGAATGGACAAACAACCTTCAACTCCATTCTGAGCTCTTCAGAGGTTTCGTTTTATCAGATTAAAAAGTCACATACGCTGAAAATGAAAGTTATCACGACAACGTGCATTACTGTGAGTTGAAATAACCCAAAAAGATTCATTTAAAAACCTTTTTAAACACTTTACACAGCTCAGGGGAAAAACCTCCAAGCTTTTGATCTTCCGAATGACGTAGAGAACGTGGAGAGACCGCCCTATTCTCACCTTCAGACGTCGATGTCTCGCCTAATAAGCATAGCGTGCAGGCGGTGGCGGCGGTGGAGGCAGGCGTTCTGTATACGGGTCCCGTGCACGTGGAACTCCATAAGCAGAGCGGTCGTAGGAATAGCCATTACTGGCGGGAGGCATCGGAGTGCCGGGCCCCCTCCTGATAGGGCTGCGGTCTCGAGCGTAGTATGAAGACGGGGGTGGTGGAGGCGGAGGCAAGGGCCGACGCTCATATGGGTCAAGCGACGAGCTCATTACACGGTCGCGAACGACGGCGGGTGGTGGAGGGGGTGGAGGAGGCGGAGGTGGGATGCCAGAACGTTGATCCTCATACATGCCATATGGACGGGCTCTGTACTTCTCATAATAATCAATCATACTGTATCTATCGGCGTCGTAGGGACGGTCAGGATAAACGGCTCGTCTTGGGGGAGGAGGCGGCATAGGAGGGGCGG
>BSAI01004231.1:0-11870 GCA_036245035.1 Adrianichthys oophorus | reverse complement strand
AAGAAGAAGAAACCATTAGAAAGAGCTTCTGTTGACATTAAAGCTAAAAAGATCTTCAAAGGAGCCTCATGTCCTACCCCTGGAAGAACCTTGCAGTCTCCATCATGAAGGCCACCGTACAGAAAGGTTCATAGGCGAAGGTTTATCAATGCTAGCAGAGACCAGTCCTGACCAATCAGAGCTTAACGGGTTAACAACAAACAGCTGCTGGAGGGAAACTCTCAGGAAGAAATTGTTTTTGTTTTCCTATGAACTGAATGCAGTTATTGTAACTTTCCCAGTAAAAAGATTTGACCCATAGAAAAAAAAACTTTTGTTTGGCCAGTTTCCCTTCTCGTGTTACACCATTGTTGCACATGAGCGGAAAGAATGCAAACAACTTGATCTAAGTTCTTTGAAGAATTGTTTTTTCTCCCCTCATCACTTTAAAACAGCTCCCAAAATGTTATGAGGATCCTCTCATTTGGTTACAAAAATTAAACTACTTCTCTTGTACCATTTTACTATTTTGTTAGTTGTATGTTTTCAGATAATGTGCATGCGATACATCGTCGATTCCTGACTGCTGTCATTTAAAATATTAAGTATTTGGTTAGATGCTTGTTTTCCTGGTGGATCAAATCTTTTCAAAGCATCTGTTGTCCAGGGGTCACTGAATTCGGAGACAAAGAAAATCAGCAGCTTCACTGAGGCAGCTCTGAAACCCACAAGCAACCACATTTTTTGTCAAATTTTGTTCAAAAAACAAGTTAAGGCTTGTCCCAATAAACGTATGTATGAGGCTTTTTTTGCATTTAAAGCTAAAATGAGTTTGTACTGATCTAAAGAAGATGGATAAACCACAGGAAGCTGCTTTTGACCACAAACAAGTTAAAAAGAACAATTTTATAGTTTTTCATTATCCTACAAAGAAATTTGGTTTGAAAGCTTGTTACTGACAAATGTCATTTGGTGACAATTTTTGACTAATAACTGTTGGTCTGATTGAAAATTTGGTTTATTTATAGCCATCAATCACCTAACATCCATCAAACCCTCTTCAGATCAAAAGACACGTTTTTGACTCTTGAATCCTAATGAATCTTTTTGCGTGTCTGGAGAACTGGGTATGAACTAACAGCACTTCTTTACAGTTTGTTTTCAGAAAAAGTTAGTCCGCTGAAGGTCGCTCAAAAACAGCAGAGGAAGTCCAATCATATTAAAGGAAAGTATAAAAGTAATAATTCAGTCTAAAACCACACTATTAGTAGCTATCATTTTTTTTTACCTTTTTTTTAAATAAATCAATTTAAAAGTGTTACAACTATATTGAAGCAGGCTTTAGATGTGGTTGTGTCTTCATAAGTAACCAGGGGAGGGCAAGAGAGCACCAAAAAAGAGAACAACCAGAAAAATCTGAAGACATATTTTTCATAAAATCGTGCAAGTTTTTATTACTTTGGTCATTTTGAAAATTTTGTTTAGTAAAAAATTACAAAACATAATCTTTTCATCAATTGTTGAATTGGTTTTTGATGGGGTAAAATGCAGCTTTCTACATTTTAATTAACTGGACATCCACTAATTTGACACGTTTATTTTCATCATCCATTGATGCATAGTTTGGATAGTAAAAAATTGTTTTTGAATCATTAAAGGTTTCAGAAGTCATCATGATTTACTGATCTGTGTTTCAAATTTTTTTTTTAACTTGTCCTGTCCAACAGCTGAGCAAACAGATATGAGCTGAGAGCCTCTTGAATTAGACAGATTTTACTCTTACAATCGGGGGTTATAAATCATAGCGAACACAAAATGTATGTTGGTATAAACCCCTTTTGTAATTTAAACAAAACTTTATTAATATTAATTTTGTTTCTGTTCTTTTTGTTGGACCGGACGGAAAAGGAAAGGGGGGAAGGGAGAGAGTTGCGGGGGGGGGGAATGTAAGTTTTGAGACGGACTACTGGGAAGGGAAGGTAGAGTTGTTAATCTACAGGCAACAAAATGCTGGAGCTTATACCCATTGCAATAGTGAGTGTTGGTCTAAAATGGGCAGGGCCTGTCCACACACTCAGCTGTTACATACCTGCCGGCTCCAAGAGTGTTCACAAACTTGTCCACATCCAGTTCACATGCACACTTGTGCATACCAACCAACACATGTAAAGCATGCCACTAAAGGAAGCATCAAAGTCCAAGGAAGCAGTTTCATCAACCAAAGATGTTCCACCCTCTTTTAACATGGCACTTTTTAATGTTCGGTCCATATCTAACAAGACTTTTATTATAAATGATTTTATCCTAGACCATAATATTGATTGTCTCTTTTTAACTGAAACATGGCTGAGCACGGATGCATCTACTGTTCTCACAGAGAACTCCCCATCTAATTTTAGTTTTGTTTTTTCCACAAGGGAGGGCAAAAAGGGTGGTGGTACTGCATCTATTGTATCCAACTCCTTTGCAGAAAAGCAAATTTCTTTAGACCAGTACCCCAGCTTTGAACACCATGCCTTTGTTTTTAACATCCCTCCAGTTTTATGCATCACAGTATACAGACCGCCAAATCCAAACACTGGTTTTATTGAGGAGTTTTCTGAGTTCCTAGCATCTGTCCACACTTCATTCAACATGATTTTAATAACTGGTGATTTTAATCTGCATGTAGATAAAGAGTCGGACTACTCTGCTACTCAGTTTCTGGACCTGCTTGCTTCTCTGGATTTTAAACAACATGTCATGCAGCCAACTCACAACAGGGGGCACACTCTTGACCTGGTTATCAGTCATGGTTTACCTACAAGTGTCCACTGCTGTGGATCTGGCTGTCTCTGATCATTACTGTGTGCTTTCTAACATCACTGTTTTTTTAAAACAACAGACCTCTGTGAGAACTGTGAAGAAACGCTACTTGACTCCTGAAGTGGTCGAAAAATTTATTTCAACTGTTCGCTCAAACTCTCCAATTGTCTTACCAGCCCCCTGCAACTTACTTGTAGAAAGTTTTAACAGTAAACTTAGATCCAGTCTCGACTCAGTTGCTCCACTAAAATCTAAAAGGATGAGAATCAAACCTACACCCCCTTGGAGAACCGAAGACATCAAACAACTGAAGAGACGAGCTAGGGCAGCGGAAAGACGTTGGAGAAAGCATAAGCTTGAAATAAACCATCAACTATACCAAAATCAACTAAAACTATACAACCAGACTGTAAAACAGACCAGGAACTCAAACTTTTTATCTCTGAAAATAAAAATAATCCCAGAGTCCTCTTCAGAACACTAGAATCCTTATTGAACTCAGACATGAATAAGACCACAATGCCAGCTTCTGCTGCATTGTGTGATAACTTTGCTGACCACTTCAGGAGCAAAATTGCTTCTGTACGATCTAGTATCTTGATGGAACAAAGAAGCAATTGTAATAAAAATGATGACTTGACCTTACCCGAGGAAGCACTGGACAGTTTTGACCTGGTTGAAGCTGCAACACTTGGTCGAATTTTCTCCCAAGTTAAACCAATGACCTGTTTTTTAGATCCCATCCCCACATCACTTTTTAAATAATTTTATGGATCTTTTGAGAGCGAGATTTTAAACAGCATAAATTCCTCTCTACAAACGGGTATTTTTCCCACAGCTTTTAAAACTGCAGTGGTGAAACCATTACTAAAGAAAAGCAATGTAGATCCTATGGTTTTTAATAACTACAGACCAGTGTCCAACTTGCCATTTTTAAGCAAGATTCTGGAAAAAAATGTTTTTATTCAGCTAAATGAGATTCTCTTACACAATAACATATTTGAGGTGAACCAGTCTGGTTTTAGAACGAACCACAGTACTGAGACAGCCCTGCTAAAGATCGTTAATGATGTTAGATGTGCCTTGGATTCAGGTCAGATCACAGTATTAGTACTACTGGATCTAAGTGCTGCTTTTGACACTGTTGATCACCTGATCCTGTTAAACAGACTTAAAATTCTTGGCATTTCAGGGACTGTTTTCCAGTGGTTCACTTCCTATCTCACGGAGAGAAACTTTATGGTAAGCATGGACACTTACTTTTCTGGGGTCCACAAAATTGAATGTGGTGTGCCTCAAGGTTCCATCATTGGCCCCTTGCTTTTTAACATCTACATGCTTCCTCTGGGGAATGTCATCAGGAAGCACAACATCAGCTTTCATAGCTATGCTGATGATACCCAGCTGTACATAGCTATGTCTCCTGATGACACAAGACCAATAGAAGCACTTTTTTATTGTATTTTAGATGTAAAATCATGGATGGCAAATAATTTTCTGCAGCTCAACCAGGAGAAAACAGAAATTTTGGTTATTGGTCCTTAAGCCAAGAGAGAGAGAAACAGTTTCTGAAACATAAAGAACTTTCATTCAATTTTTCTGAAACAGTCAGAAACCTGGGCGTTATTTTTGACTCCAAGCTAACATTTATCCCACATATCAAGCAGGTGATTAAAACTGTTTTTTATCATCTTAGAAATTTGGCTAGGGTTCGCCCAATTCTCTCTCTTGCTAATATGGAGACGCTGATGCATGCTTTTATAATTAGTAGAGTTGATTATTGTAACGCCCTTCTAGCAGGTCTTCCAAAAAATAGCATTAAGAACCTTCAGCTTCTCTAAAATTCTGCTGTAAGAGTTCTCACCAAGACCAGAAGGCGAGCTCACATCACCCCGATTTTAAAATCCCTGCATTGGCTCCCCATCTAGTTCAGGATTGATTTTAAGATACTTTTAATGGTTTTTAAATGTCTGAACGGTCTTGCGCCTTCTTATTTATCTGATCTTTTAGTTAAATATGAACCCTCGTGGACCCTGAGATCCTCTGGCGCTGGTCTATTGATCATTCCAACTATGAAAACCAAAAATTATGGAGAGGCATCTTTTCAATACTATGGCCCCCGTCTATGGAACAGTCTGCCAGAGGACCTGAGGACCGCAGAGAACATAGAGGTTTTTAAGAAAAGGCTCAAGACCTATCTTTCTAAATTAGCTTTTAGTTAGCTTTTATCATGTTAATTTATCCTGTTTTTATTATTTTTAACATGTTTTATGATTTTACGCTGGATTATTTATAGCTTATTTGAATATTTTTTATTCTCATGTTTTATTGCTTGTTGCTTTTATCAAATGCTCCATTTTAATTTTTGATTTATATTTTATTATTTTTAAATCCAGTGCCTCCTCGGCTGGGTCCTCTCCCTCTGGGTCAGCTACGGTTCAGCTGTTGCAGCTCTAGATAGGGACCTGCCTCGCTACCTTGCTGTGGTGGGGCTGGGTCCTCGCCTGAGATGCTGCATTAGACTGACTATGTGGTTGTCCACAGAGGAAGAGGTCCCAACTTTAATGGGTCCACCAACCAACTTTCTCCTTGCTCAGCCTGTTTCCCAATGGGTTCCATCAGTTAAGGGGGTGGGAGTTGTGAAAGGGATTGTATGGATTGCATGTGTGTGTTGGAGGTGGGGAGGAGGGGGTGTGTGTGTGTGTATGTGTGCTTGTTTTTTAATCTGTTTTGTTTTAATGTAAAGCACTTTGTGTTATGCTTCATAGGAAAAGTGCTATAGAAATAAAGTTTGATTTGATTTGATTACATTCTGTCATACACACTATTTGAAGGTGCAAAGGTGAGCCGACGCCTGTGCTCAGGTGAATGTTATGTTAAGCTGAAGTGGATGATGGAATGCACAAAAAAGGAGGGAGAACTCCCAGCCATCCCCACACCAAGACCCCCGCCGAGGCAGCAGCGCCAACCAGGGCCCACCCCCGCACCCATACTGTGGGGTCAACGGAGGAGATCCACCCACCAGACAGCCCGGCCAAGCACCCAGACTGCAAGACAGCCACACGGGCCCCAAACACCCGAGCGCAGTGAGGTACGGAAGCGCAGAGCGCAAGACCCACCCCAGTCAGGAGAGCAGCCCTCCCACCGCGCCAGGCGGCCCAGCGCGGGGCCCCACCCCCGAGAGCACCACCACCCCAGACAAGCCGCCCACCACCACCCAGGAGTTCTGAGCATCCCCCCACCCCAGTCCCGGGTACGAGCCGGGGCCCCCCATGGGAGACCCGCTCCAAAGCTCCAGGCAGCTGCGGAGATCCAGAAAAGAGCACGGCGGGGGTCAGCTACCCCCATGTAGAGGAGGGATGACCAAGAGAAGTGGGGGTCCCCGAAGGTGTACATTGCCTGACCAGGCTCTCCTAATGTTGTGACCCAGAAGGGGCCCGGCACCCGAGGGTAAGGACCAGAACCCGCACCACAAGGACACAGACACCCTCCAGGCTCAGATGGAATATGATCCCCACTCATGGACTTGCCAGAGGACTAAGGGATCCCTCTCCCTGCGTGGGGAGGGGGCCGCCGGGCCCAAGAGGCCGACACCCAAGAGACAAGGTCACCGCTGCTGAAGGCCTGTTCCCTCCACCGGGGATGGGGTAGGGGACAGAAGATCAGTAGTCCCACCCTCCTTGTGTAATTTATTTGTGTGTATGTTGAGGTGTGTTTCTTGTGGTTGAAGGGTGTGTGTAATAAAGGGTGCAGTTAAAATTGGCGAGAAGGGCACTGAGGACATCTCCTGATTGCTTACAGGGATGTCCAATCACCCTCTCACCAAGAAGCCCTAAATGTCTACGGTGCAGTTAAAATTGGAGGGTAGAGCACTGAGAGGACATCTCCTGCTTGCTGGCAGTGATGTCCTAGCACCCCCCACCAAGGATCCTAAGTATCTAAGGTGCATTTAAAACCAAGAGAAGGGGGCAAAGAGACCATGGGAGGGGGACCACTGCCAAGTGGCTCGGCCCCTCGAGGTATTCCGCAAGCACGCCCCCCCTTCCAACCTAAGAAGTGGTCGTATGAGGAAGGAGGGAAGGCTGGGGAGAGCTACCAAACTGACCCCCGATGGCGAAACAACCGTCCCCACCGCCCCCCCCCCGCCTTGGGCCCAAGTCTCCCCAGGGCAGAGGCCCCACCCCCCGAAAGCCACCCCCCCCGGCCCCCCCCCCCCCCCCCCACGAAGGAGGAACGCGCCGGGGGGGCCCCGCCCGCCCGGCCCCCCCCCCCCCTGCCCCTGTAGCTACCTGGTTCGGTACCAGCGGGCCCGAGGAAGCCCCTAAGGTCCCGTACTGGTAGTGGACCCCCCCCTCTTGCCCACAGACATCCCCTCCCCTGGCCCGCTCCCCCGCCATGGTAGGTTTTTCCTGAAATAAACGCAGGCCCCAAGAGGGTTGCCCCACCCCGTCCCAGGGCCAGAGAAGGAGTGATCCCAGCCCCCAGGTGCAGCTGGGTCGCTCATCCAGCGCAGGCAGACCCCCCAGGGCCAGGGCCCCGCGCAATCCCCCCCAGCACACGCAAAAAGACCACCCCCCCCCCCAAGCCGCACCCCCCCCCCCAATGCACCATCCACCCCCCCTCTCGCTCAGGCCCAGGAGACCATGTGACCCCCGTGCTTGCTCCACCCAGGCGCCAGACCAGACCCCGTGACCAACAGAGCCCCCCGCCCCCACCATGCACCAGGGAGGCCCCGACCCCGGCAGACAGTCAAGGCGCGGCAACACCTAGGAATCCCACCCCCTAAGTTATGGCATTATCTATGGGAGACCAGAGAGCCCGAATTCCTTCCAAGTTATTTGAGCTCTTAGTTGACATTTTTTCCAAGCTGATATGATCCAATAGCAGATTCCTGTAATGACTTACACTAATATTTTTCTTGTTTTTCCAGTTTAATAAAATTGTCTTTTTTGCTATACAAAGAGTTATGAAGATTACAGATGCTAAACTTCCCTCTGTGTCGATGGCACTCATGTCACCCAGCACAAAAAGTGAAGGTGAGGCTGTGATTGAAACCTTAAGCCAGACTGATAAATCAGCACATACCTGTTGCCAGAGAGCCTGGACAGGTGTACAGAACCACAGAGCATGCATGGAATTGTCAGGTAAATTACTATCACAATACTCACAAATGTCTGAGTTTTTGAGACCCACCTTGAACATCCTCTGTCCAGTATAGTAAATTCTGTGAAGAGTTTTAAATTGTATTAGTTGTAGGTTTGGACCTTTTGTTAATTTAAAGGTATTCAGACAAATTTCTGACCAGAAGCTTGTGTCTGTACTTCTGCCTAAGTCTGCATCCCATTTTGTTGTTGGAATTGAGACTTCGTTATCTAGGTTGCATAAGAGTTTGTATATTTTGGAGAGAGTTTTATTCAATGAAAAATTAATCATAGAGGTAACTAGTTCTGGTAATTTTAGATCATTGTCACTGGATTTAAATGTTTTAGTAATTACAGATTTAAGTTGCTGATATTCCAAGAATTTATTTATTCCATGTTTTTCTTGTAGTTCTTGGTGTGTTATGAATCTTCCGTCCGCAGTAAAGTGCTCAAGTAGTCTTACGCCCCCTGCTTGCCAAGCAGGGAAGTACAACATTTTTTTATTTATCAGGATGTCTGGATTGTTTTCAGATGGGTGTCATTTTGCATGGTAGTAGTGAGGAGTTTGACATTTTAAGAAAATCCCACCAGGCTGTTAAAGTAGTACTTATATTACTACTTTGTTAGCAGTCATGTTTTTTTATTGTTGGACTTAAAAATGGTAGATCTGACAAGTTGATCTTTCCACAAAATGCCTGTTCCAGATCCATCCATGGGTTGGTTTCTGGATTGTTTTTTATCCATCTTAAGATGTACTGCAGTCTGTTGGCAAGAAAATAGTTGTGGAAGTTAGGTAATTCTAAGCCTCCACAGCTTTTTCCAGATTTTAAAGTTTTTAGATTAATTCTTGCAGGTTTATTGTTCCATAAGAAGCTGGATATGGCAGAGTCTAATGTTTTGAACCATTTTAGTGGTGGTTGTGTGGGGATCATTGAGAACAGATAATTAACTTTGGGTAAAATGTTCATTTTTACTGTGGCTATCTTACCCATGAGTGACAGAGGCAGGTTGACCCAGCGGGTTAGATCATCCTGTATATTTTTCAGTAATGGGGTGTAGTTTAGTTGCACCAGTTCTGATAGTTTCGGGGAGAAATAAATACCTAGATATTTGATATTGCCTGATTTGACTGGGATTGAGGTCGTTTGCTTGGCATTACCATTCAGTGACAATAAAACTGATTTGTTCCAGTTAATTGAGTAGTCTGAGATAGAGGAAAATTCATTAATAATTGCTGTTGTTTCACTAATGGAATGTGAATTGTTTAGAAAAAGTAATATGTCATCAGCATAAAGACTAATTTTATGATTACTGTATTTTGTTGTAATTCCTTTAATGCTCTCACGCTGTCTTATTGTTGCAGCCAAAGGTTCAATAAATATAGCAAAAAGAGAGGGGGGGAGTGGACAACCCTGTCTGGTCCCTCTCCCAAGAAAAAACCTGTCAGAAGTCTGTTTGTTGGTTCTGACTGATGCATTTGGGTTGTGATATAATATTTTAATCCAATCAATGAAGGATTCCCCAAACCCAAACTTATGGAGGGCAGCAATGAGGTACTTCCAGTTTACTCTGTCAAATGCTTTTTCAGCATCCAATGAGAGTATGGTTGTTTCCTGGTTTTTAATAGTGGCAAAATCTGTTATGTTAACAAGTCTGCGGACATTATCACTTGAGTGAGAAATGATTTAATACTTTGCTCTGATGGATTGACCTTTTATGTGTATAAGTTTTTATAAAAATCTTTAAACGTTTTATTGATTTTAACCGGGTCGTGAGTGACAGTTACTGTCTGGTCCATAATAGATATAATTGTTGATTTTTATTTATTAATTTTAAGCTGATTAGCAAAAAATGTACACGATTTGTTTGAGTTATCAAAATTTTCGAGTCGAAGTTTTTGTATTTGGAATTGTGTTTGCTTATTGATGATGTCATTTAACTGAAGCTTTAAATTTTTCAGATCTCCCAGAATGTGTTCTTGTGCAGAAGCAGCACAAGCAGCCTCTAGATCTTTTATTTTATTTTCTATTTCTAATAAATCTGCTTTCTCTTTGTGTTTTTTATTTGTTGAATAAGAAATAATTTTTCCTCTCATCACTGCTTTTGCTGTTTCCCAAAGAACACATGGTGAAATATCAGGAGTATCATTAAATTCTAAGAAGGTTGCCCACTCTTTTTTAAAGAATTGAATAAACTCTTGATCTTTTAACAGCGAAGTGTTAAACCTCCAGGTTAAGCCTGAAGGTGTGGGTATATCTCTAGAAATATTTACAGAAACTGGTGCATGATCACTAATAATAATTGGATGAATGTTGGAATTCTTGATATCTTTTAAAAGAGAATTACTGACTAATAAGTAATCTAAGCGAGACTGTGAGTGGTGAACTGGAGAAAAGAAAGTGAACCCTTTAGTGTTTGGATGACATGAGCGCCAAGCGTCACAGAGACCCAACTCATCCATGTACTGCTTCAAGATATTTGCAGACTGCCATGTGCGCTGGTGTCCTGCTGTGCTGAGTCTGTCAAGTTCAGGATCAAGGACCAAGTTGAGATCTCCTCCTATAATTGTTGTGGAGTCAGCGTGAACCGAGACTGAGGTGAAGAATCTGTGAAAGAAGGAGGATTCATCAGTGTTTCAATTTTTTAACATGTTTGCATTTTTTCTGTTAGGTATGAAGGAGTTATCAACGTAGAGTAATGTTGCTTATATTCTCACTGATTGCAGTTTAAAATAAATTATGGTGCAACAATATAACGTTTATGTACTTTCCTTTAAAGGTTTCACCTCAATCTAATTGTACATTTAGATGTATTTCTATAAATGCCCACACGAGGGCGACAAAAAAACCAAGATACCAGTAATCACCAACATACCACTGTCACAGAAATCCAAACAATGTTTTCCTTTAAAAAAATACTAATTTTGGACAAAAAACGACATTAACTATATTTACATAATTCAATTACATTCATTTCATTCCCTGAACAGCAAAAATCTGTTGACCTTTTATTAGTAATAAAAGATGATGCACTGTTCTCAGTGTGCTCCACTTTATATGTATTGCACCTTTCATTCAAGAGTCAATTTAAGTGTATTACAGATGTGAAGTTTCTTTGAGAAAAAATAAAAAAATGGTTTTAAGACACTTTTATCAATCTATATTTTTGAGCATCATTTAAACACTGGAAAGCAAATGTTACTTTTGATGCTTCAGGTCAGGAGGTGGTCCACTGGAGCAAAAGAGGCTCTGAATGTAGGGGTGTTATGATTAATCGATTTCTATTTCTATGATGCAAACCAGATCAATCTGTCTGAGGCAGAATCGAATCAAATTGACCTATCAAAAAATCTTTTCTAAATTAGATAAATCTATCGATAATCAATCGTGGAAAATGCTATTTGAGTTTAGACAAGTTAAGTTTATTTTACTATAATGTGAAATGTGCAAGCCACCGGATGGCTGGCTAGCGTAGAGGGCTCCATGGGCTCTGTGACAGGCTGGCAACCTGTCCTGTGTGTATCCCGCCTTTGCTCAACAGTAACCGGGATATTCTCTGGCAACCCTGTGGCCCTAACAGATTAAGAAAATGGTTGGAAGTTCAGGACAAAAATCCTCGCATCGAGTAGCCATATTGGATCTTTTTTCGACCCTTTGATCTGGTCACTGAAAACGCTATGCGCCTAAAGCTGAGTCTCTGATTGGTTGACATGTCATTTCGCCCAAATCTGTAAATTGACATAACAAGAGGGTTTACGTTATGTTTTCTTCCTATTTATAAAATACGAGTTTTTTCTATGTGCCGTAAATTTTACAACACTGTGTAATTTTATAAAATGAAACAGTATTCAGTTTAGAAAAAAAAAAAAAAAAACATCAAATCCCATTTGAAGATGTCTACTTTGTTACAGTGCAGAGGTTTGATGGTCTCTTCCTGAGAGTTTCC
>BSAI01004229.1:280-16258 GCA_036245035.1 Adrianichthys oophorus | reverse complement strand
GTTGTCTGGTCTGATGAGTCTGCAGTTCTGCTGTAGGGTCAGAATTTGGCGTCATCAAGATGAAAGCATGGATCCATCCAGCCATGCTGCCACAAAAGAAAACTGGAATACACTCTCATGTGGCTGCGGTATCTGAAAGTACTCCCAAACAGGCTTCCATATGAAAACAAAGCAGAACCAAACCTGAGTAGAGATCAGGGGAGGTATGTCAGAGAGTAAAATGAGAAAATCAGATTCAATTCCAGTTTAAATCACAGAAAAATACAAGTAAAATCTGACTTTATTTAGAAAAAAATCAGATTAAAATCAGGTTAAAGTCAGATCATTTTCAAGAATAAATTCAGATTCAAATCAAGAGTAATCAGATTTAATTAAAGTAAAAATTGAAGTTAGTTGAAATTGTATCCATTGATTTTCTAAACCTATTTTGTCCCTTTTGGAGTCACGGGCTCCTGGAGCCTAACCGGGCCACCCGTGGGCAAAGGCAGGGGACACCCCTGGATAAGTCGCTGTGCTGTTGCAGGGCCCCAGTCACACACACACACACACCAAAGGACAATTTAGAGTGACCTATGAACCAATGAAGCCTGTTTTTAGACGGTGGGAGGAAGCCGGAGTCCCCAGAGAACATGCAAACTCCACACAGAAAGGCCCCCCATTGGTGATGCCATTTCAGGTCCCACAGCCGGGACTTGAACCGGGGCCTTCATAGAGCGCTGACCGCTGCACCAATGTGCAGCCCAGTCTCTGCATGAGCAGAACAGGAGCTTGGTCTGCATAGCCGGCAGTAAGTCAGACCTGTTCCCGGTGGACTCCAGCAGGGCTGCTGCTTTTCACCGGTTCTGTTCATGGTCTTTATGAACAGAACTTCAGGTTCAAATCAAATAAAATCAGGATCAATTCAGACACTTTCAGACAGTCAGGCAACAACATTACAGGAATACCAGGTCAGTTCAGTCAAACTGTTCAGTCCACAGAGGTGCCTTTGTCGAGGTGGGGGGGGGGGTCTTTTTATAGACCTCATTGTTTCAGTGGAAAGTACCCCCCCATGCTCGTCCAAAGGCCGCTGACCGACCGACATGCAGCATTCTATCAGGACCAGCCTGCAGAACCCTGTAAAACTTGCTTTAGCATGCAGGTCTGCGTGGGGGGGTCACCTGCAGACAGAAACATCCAGAAAAGAGTTTTCACCAAACCTGAAGATCGAACACATATGAGGTCAAGCATGGGGTTAATTCATCATTTATGAAGACTAAAATGAAGAACATTTTTACATTTCAATCTCACCTACAGAAATCTAGACTATAGCAGCTCATGGAGACACCAAGCAGCCTCACTCCAGGCATGGAGGTGGAGGAACCATGGTGTGGTCCGACTGAAAAGAGTCCGACATGTAAGGCAATAAACTAATCCTGGTTCTGATTCTGTACATTTATGACTTCCTGGTTGGAGCTGCAGTGTTCCTCTCACATCATCAGCAGCTTCTATTTTCAGATAAATCACAAACACGTACAAAAATCCCGGCCCAGCCTGGCGGTATTTTCAGAACGTCCTTGATGTTCCAAAGCTGAGTCTCCTGGGAATCCCGGGATTGAGGCGGGGGGTTGTTGGAGCCGGGACAGGTGATCAGGTGCAGCTTTTATTTGTGGACATCAGGTTTCTCACAGATTTAAAGTCTGATCCCTTAAAGCTGCCCCCTCTTTGGAAGTCTTTTTAAAGTCACACGGATGACCTTCTGTTTCGTCTCCTGGAAGCAGAAGGTCATGTGACGTGAGGAGATCCTGACGTTTCCTGAAACACCAAACTTCCAGAAGTGAAACTGATGTCTGTGAGGATGGAGATAGGTCTGAACTTTCTCCTGCAGATTTCTAAGGAACAAGAAGAACTTACTGTCTGGGGAGGGGGGGGGGCTGCACAGGGAGAAGGTTCAAATCCCAGCTGGAGTTTGCTCGTTCTCCTCATGAACTTCAAATAGATGCTTCTGGAGACCTTCACTCTTCAGGAGGTGGCATAGGCTCCAGCAACCCACAGGGTCAGAAGGTTTCTTCAGGCTGGGGGGTCAGAGTGCTTCATTTCCTCCACAATTTTTCTCAGGTCAGAGAAGGTCTCAGAGGCTCGGAGGTCCAAATATAGAAACTGTGTGGAGGACACCACCCCATACATGGAGAGGGGAGGGCTTGAAACAGAGGCAAACAGAAGATATGTGCTGAGCAGCCAACAACAGCACGGAGCGTTCCAAAACAAACCCAGCTGATGGAGAACAAAGAGCATGCACGCCACAGATGTTCACTCAGAGCAATTTTACAAAAGCATCTTTGAAAAAAACTCTTCTCAGATATTCCTTATGATGAAGCTTCAGTTCTCTGATCGGCTGACCGCCTAAAAAGAAACATGTGTTCTGCTTAGAGTCAGAAACAGTTTAGTCAGGAGAAGCTGGAAGAACAAAGACGTGTTCCTGCTCTGTTCTCCTGACAAAGATTGTGTGTGACAGGGAGGAGTCACTCCTACAGGAATCTGTCTTTGTTTTGTTTCTAAAGTTTCTTTTCTGTTTTGAGTTCTGGATTTGTTCAGGTCTGATCTGACAAAAACAAGCCTCTCCCCCGGGAGGGGGGGTCTCTGCCATTTGACCATGTAAGGCTGCAGAGATGGAAGAAGAAACCACTTTTTCTGCCTGTCAGATGAAGATAATCCCTTTGCACAGACAGTCCTCTGCTGCTTCAGGGTTGCTCATGAGGGGTTCTGGAGTGTTCTATTGGATCCTCCAGAATCACAAAAAACCCTCACAGGTTCCATTGATCTGCTGCAGCCAGAACTCAATAAAGACAGACTTTTTCTAAACCTCACTGCCCTTTATCAGGTCAGAGGTGTAAAGGTTGTGTGTGTGTGGGGGGGCAAAAAGCAGAAACACCATTTAGAAAAAAAACACCAAATTAAAACTGAACTTCCTGCTCAAACCTCAAAGCCTCATCAGACCTGGATCCTCCTCCTGGACTCGGGCTGGGCTGTCCTCCTCCTCCTCCTCCTCCTGCGGGTGGTGTACAGGCGGATGAAGCTGCATTTCTGACATTTCTCTGTCAAACTGCGATCGGCTGCGTCCTCGACTCCCTCCAAGGTAAGAACCTGCAGATTTCTGAGTCACATGATGCAGATGAAGGGGTTCTTTAAGAATGTTCTGTATGAAGATTTCACTGAAGATGATTCAAACTTTTGATCTGATGACGGGGGGGGGGGTGGAAACAGCCCCCCCCCCCCCCACACACACACACACACACAGGGACAAACAGAGTTTTATCCGTAATTATCATCATATGACTGGATTAGATCAGCTGAGAAGATTATGGCTGGAGTCACAATTGAATCTCAGGAAGAAGGTTCCTATTCATGCTCTCAGTGTTTGAAGAATCCCGATGGAACAACCGGGAGAACAGCCGATCATTCAGATGCTCACGGCACACGGAGCTTTCTAAAAATAATCTCCTGTTTCTTGTAGATTCTTTGAAGTGAAGCCGTCACATATTTATCAGGATTTAATAAGGAAATGAGACTGAAGTGAAGAGGACCCCCCCACCATGAAATATGCAGCTGAGTTTGGCCTCCCCAGGTTAGACCTCCTAACCTAGTTTGGTTATGAGGTCAGCATCTGCTCACAAATGTTTCCACTTCTGACCATCTCTGAGGAAGCCCCGCCCCCAGCTCACAGGCTCTGGGTCCAGACTGACTGACACACCTGAGCGCTTTCTCCGTTTCCGTGGAAACATTGAGAAGTGTGGGAGTATTTCAGGATTCACCTTGAAGATGAAACTTTGTTCCAAGCCCCGCCCCCAGTTACAGTAGAGGCATTCAGCTGTTGATGGGGGGTGGGGGGTGGCTGGGGTGAGGAGAACAAAGAGCTGAGGTCATCGGTGCTCTAAAAATACAACTAAGAACTTTGATGAAATCTCACAAGTGAGGATGTAGGGAATCAAACGCAGGAAAACAACAAAAGGAAGAGTAAACAACAAGAACAGGAAGAGAAAACAAACAAAACGACAGGAAGAGTAAACAACAACAACGGGAAGAGAAAACAAACTTCAGCAGGAAAGACTTCATTTTAAACCACAGTGGTCCATCAGAAGATGTTCCCCAGAAGCTCCACAGAACTGTGGGTTAGATCTCAGAACTGAACAGATTTACTGCAGAGGACTAAATGTAGGTCAAGCTGTGCTGAGCAGAGCTCTGCATCAAAGATGTTCTGAGTGGAACCACACCACCATCTCATCAGGTTCAGGGGGACTGATGTTCTACTGAGAACTTCCAGACCCTTTGTCAAGTTCTTCTGAAGGTGGAACCAGAAGACCCGTGAGTCCAGCAGATGTCCTGAACCAGCCTGAAGGTCAAACTCTGAAGTCACGAAGCTGCTTTCTAACAAGCTCTGCAGAGAAACTGACAACAGCTAAGAGCTTCAGGGCAGCTTCAAACCCTGATTTCAGGTCCAGCCAAACTGTTCGCCACCATTCCTGCTCGGACTTCCAAATGTGTCCCTCTGCAGCAGGTCCCGCAGCAGGTCCTGCAGCTGCTGCTAGGCGTCCACATAAAACTTTGACTTCTTTTAACAGCAGATAAAACTGTCAGCACCTTGGGCTGTTTGTCTCGAGAGGAGCGGCCATGACGGCTCTGTTTTTGGAGACAAAGAGGAGAGCGCACACGTGCACGCTCATGCACGCTGGTGCCAGCCCAGCATCTCAGAGGAAACCATTTAAACCCAAAGATGAAAAGAACATAGCAAACAAACTGTAATTTACTGACTGATGGCAATATTCTGCTTGTTTGGAGGGAATAACAGTTTGACTTCTTTGATAAAAAAAACTCAAATGTGAAACAGAGAAAGTTGAGTTTTGATGAATGAACTGAGTTTTCTAGAAAACATCCCTAAAATGCTTAAAAACAAAAACACATTGGTGACATCGTGGTCAGCAGTCTCTCCTCGCAGCAGGAAAGTGCTGGTTCGAATCCCGTCTGGGTTCTTTCTCTGTGCTTGCATGTTCTCCGCGGTCCATTGATGGCTCTGAATCCTCCCTCAGAAGTGAATGATTGTGATTGGTTCTGTGACAAACTGACGACGCGCGCAGAGTAAACCCAACCTTCACCCTTCAGAATCTGGGATAGGCTCCAGCAACCCCGTGACCCCTAACTGATGGGGTCAGACCTAGTCTCCAAACAATTTCCAGAAAACTTCAAAAAACAGGCAGAGTGCCACAGGGTGCACCTGCAGGGAGGAAATCCCTTTCCCTGTAAAGTTGACACAGCCATGTGTGCACGTCTGTGTGTATCTGTGCATGTGTGTGTGCATGCATGTGCTGGGGGGGTGGTGGTGTTAACACATCAACAGGCCTCAGCTGGCGCCTGTCAGCCGCTCCGCTCTAATCGCTCCATGTGCTGTGATACTGAAAGGTCACATTCCCCCCCTCAGATATTGTCCTGGGGGGTCCACAGGAGGGGTGGGGGTGGGGGGCTTTGACCGGTCATTAAATGGGTTTAACTGAAGGTCTTCTGTACCTGCAGGAGAAAAGTCTTCAGTGACTCTCAGCGTCTTCTCTCTGCTCCTCCCACCCAAACCGCAAAAATCTAACCATCCCCCATGGAGCGCGTTCAGCACATGACCAAGTCGGCCATCCGGCGGGCGTCCCAGATTGAGGTGAACCCCCAAGCCAAGAGGAACCTGCAGGAGCTGTTTGTGAACTTCACGCTCATCCTCATCTGCCTGCTCCTCATCTACATCATCGTTCTGTTGAGCAGCTGAGCCACGCCCCCCCATGCCCCTACGCCCGCCCCGGGTCACAGGGGGTGCTCCAGCCGGCAGCAACTGTCCCCCACATGACTCACCCACCAGAGTCATGTAATCAGATGTTTAACCCCCCCGTTTAAACCTGACCTGATCCTCCAGGTAATCTGATTCCACCAAAGGCAGATGTTTCATGATCATCCTGATCATTCACCCTGCTACACAAACAGATCTTTATTTGACTCAATTTCCCATGAGCCTCACTGTTTTCTTCTGTTGGAAATGCTGTTCCTTCCAGACGTCTGTGATTCTGAAATATGATCAGCAGCAAACTGCCCAAACTTTCAGAAATAATGTCATTAACCAAAAACACTGACTGGCTCCTCCTGGTGGCTGAACTCCCACAGTGCATGACGTTTGAAGCCCGATTTCTGGATCACTTTTGAAGCAAAAATGATGAGATTTTCCTTGACCTGTTTGTGATTTTTGTGATGAATGAAAGGAGGACGGGTTTTATCACCATGTTTGTCATCCTATCTCTAGGAAAGATGATGCAGCAAATATGTTTGCAGTGATGAGAAAACAGAAACGTTTGTGTTTGTAACACCTTACTGATGACCACAGAATAAAAGACGTTCAACATCTAAAGGCCTTTTCCTGACTGAGTTCCTTCCTGCTGCTGACATCTGCAGCCAAAAATTCATCCAATCAGATCCTGTTACCGGGCAGAAGAACTTTCTTAGAAATGTTTGAAATTTCATTTGTTTATATTTTATTGTGGTAAATTCAGAAACATACGATGCATTTTAATGTGTTCATAAATTCATATTTGAAGTGCAACTTTATCTTAACAAGGGTGGGGTTATTTTGTGACATTTATATTAATGCCTTTATATCATTTACAAACAAATGAGCAAAACGTGAGCTTTTATCTCACAATCCAAAGTTTACTGTTCCAGATCACACAACAGAAATGATCCAAATACAAACATGTTCTTCTTGTTAAAGGAGTGCAGTTAAAAAAGACGGACATTAAAGTCAGAAAGTCGGACTTCCAGCTCAGACTTACGGGATCATCGTCTGAGCTGAAGGTGGGAAGGAGCCCGATCCAAACCCGACAGGAAACACAAAGTTTGTAAAAATCCGTAAACGTTAATGTGAGGAGTGGAACCGAGACGTGATTCCAGACAGATGACAGTTCCACCTTTCCAGATCATTTTGATTGACCAAACAGAAACACCAAGATTCAGATCCAAACAAAGTGCGGCGTCTGTCCTGATCACATAGCATCAAAATGATCAGGAAAGGGTTAAAATCCTGATGGTTCTTGAACCTTCCCCGGAAAGAACAGTCCTTTGGTTTGTCGAGAACTTCCACATGAGAACATCGTTTGATGTGATTGTGAGAAAATATCTTCAGAAAAAGCAAAATCATCAGAAATCCTAAAGATCTGAATTAAATCTAAACTTCACAGTGTGGAGGATTTGAACCAGCTGTGGATCAGCGTGTCACCGCTTCGTCTGCACGTGATCGTGCCACGAGGATTGGACTCTTAAGTCTCCTGCCAGACTCCAACGAAACCGTCGAGTCTGAAGCTGCTGAGACTCGTTTTAGGCACAAAAAGAAACGCTGCTGGTCATGTGATGTCACGGAAACATCCCGAGCAGCTGGTTTTTAAAAAACAAGGAGGAAAAAGCGTCTTAAAAATATCCGTTTACATCATTCACCGGTAAATAAGGAAGTGAAGCGGAGCAACCAGCAAAAGAAACATTAAATTAAAAAAATCTGTGGCCCCAGAATGAAAGACGCCACAGACAGAGGGGCGGAGCCTCTAATCGGAGGCTGAAGCACAGCAGAAAGGGAGGGGCCTAAAAACTTTCTTTAAACTTTGCTTTTTAACAAAAGGCCAGGTAACCTGCCTTTGCATCCCCTTCATGACCTCCAGATGGGGAGACTCCGCCCCTTAGTGTTCAGTGACGCAAAACAAAGTAAAGAAAAAGATCTGCACTCAGAAGACGGAATCTTCCAGAGAAAACTTTCAGACCCAGTTCCTTAAAGGAACCAGAAACGGACACACAACCATCAGAGAAGGGGGCGGGGCCTGATTTTCTGTTTATAAACAATGAGTTGGAGGTATGCTGCCTGTTTCTGTGTTCAGATATTAGACAGATCCCGAGTGCTGCAGTGACGTTTCTTATGAACCGTGTCTTGTGGTGCTGCTCCAGAGTTTTCAAATGAAACGATAGAAAGTTCTGCAACAGAAGCTTCCTGACCCGCTGACGCATCAGCTGGTTCTCGGAGGAAGACGAGCGTTCATCCTGAATGGATTCAACTGAAGCCTCTGAGGGCGGATGAAGACCATGCAGTCTGTACAGAATCACGAGAACTCTGAGCACTAAGACGAGGAGATGTTCATGTGAGCAGCATGTCTGTTTTCTCATGCTCTGTGGCCGGCGCCCCCCCTCCAGGCGTGACCAGGAGGGCTCCTGAAGCTCAGGGTCTTTCAGGAGGACGAGGTCTTTCTGGTTACGTCTTCATCTCGGACAGACCACAGAAAAACAGAAGCTTTTTCTACCATACATGGTGGAATATTTAAAGTGTTGGAGCGCTGGCGTCGGAGCATTCCGAATCCAAAAACCCAGCGCCCCCCAGCTAGCTGTGTGACTCCAGGTGAGTATGTACAGGTGAGGCTGTGGGACAGTCAGCTGAAGCCGCTCTGCTGCTTTGCTGGTGTTTTCACGCTGCAGGATAAAACAGACGACGGACAAATATGACAAATATTGGAATGAAAATAGTCTGAAGTCTGGCTGTTACAGAACCAAACTCACAGCGCCCTCTGCTGGGAGCGTGGCACAGTTTGAATGGGGGAGGGACGCCGTCAAATCGCCCCGATTGTAAACGGTATATTTCTAGCTCCAAGTCAAACCAGTCTCCATTTTTTTGCAATGCAAATGCTGCCGTGTTGGAAAACGACATCATCAGTAAGCAGTGATTGGTCCGAGTTGATCAGAGCCAACGTTTCTATGGCAACCACCCCTACCAATCAGGAGTGAGCTTGTTGGAAGGCAACACAAAATCTGTCAATCAAAGATTTTGAATGTTGGATGTGGGGGCCAGCAGGCTCCGCCTACTCTAGAGGCATCTGATTGCTCAGTTTGTAACTTGAATGAATGGTTTATGCAGATTTTGACAGGAATGAAAGTGGCTTTAGCCCCCTCAGCTCCAGCTACAACAACCCCGCCTCCCTTATCATGGTCATGAATGGAGCGATAATAAAGCTGTGATTATGAGCTTCAGCTTCCTGTCCCTTCACCTCCTTTTTTGACCAAACTGGGGAATATTTTTTGCCGTTCCAAAAGAGAAGGACTGAGCGAGAAGCTCCTCCTCCTCTCTGCCTTGTCCCGCGCCCCTCAGGTGTGATGGCGCCTCGACGTTGACTTCAGGAAGGCTGATGGAGGGAGATAAAGACAAACTGTTAAAGCGAAGAGAAGGCCGAGGAGACAAAAAAGCATACTGCGGGGGAGGCGAGATGGAGCAGAAAGTAAGAATGACTGTTGATTTGGGGGGTGGACAGCAAAAATAAAAGAGGAAGATGTCCCAAAGGAAACACTCAGAAGTTTTCTGTAAACCTCCAGAACACGAGGACCGGATGTTGAAGGTCCAACAATCCCAAGAGGATCCTGGTTAAGGGCTAGGTTCAAGACAGGATGCTGCTGCTGGGGGGTTGGGGGTTGGGGGTGGGGGTGGGGTCCTGGCACTGGACAGGAAGCCAGACTTATGACTTCATGGATGCAATGGGCTCTATGCACGACCTACTTTCGCATTCAGCCCTTGAGCTCAGTCTTTTGGAGATACCAGAGTAAAATACGCATTGCAGCTTTGCTGCGCGTATCACATGTGGCCAAGGTGAATTTCCATCATCATTTATGCTGCTAACATCGGCCATGTATGAAATAACCAAAATTAGACAATACCAGGAATAGTACACAGAGATTTGCTAACTCAGCGCATACAGCTATCCATAACCGGAAATAATAGAGCGGCCTTATTTTAAACCGGTAATACCTCACACAGCTCCGTGCATGGAGTCCATTAACCCTCAGAAAGAATGACTTGTAGAAGTATTCAATGACCCCTCCCCCATTAGAAGCAGATAATCAGTTTCTCGTTTTTCCTGGAACATGAAGAGGATTGAAGGTCAGAGAATGCTCCTTACCATGGTGGGAGGGGGGGTCCAATATTTAAGCCTGAGTGTTCATGAGGCGGAGCTGCCATCAGTGTGTGACTGTGTGGAAGAGTGTGTACATTCTATCCTCCCTCCCCTGCAGTCATCTTCTAACCTGTGTAACCCACCCTTTCCCCTTTTCTATTGTGCCAGCCCCCCCCCCCCCCAACACCCCCCCCTCTTCTTCCCCCTTTCTTTTTCCGTCCGGTCCAACAGAAACAAGGTCACAAACAAAGTTCATGTAAATAAAGTTGAGTTTAAATTACAAAAGGGGTTTATACAAATATACACCTTGTGTGTCCGATGATTTATAACCCCGATTATAAGAGTAAAATGTGTCTAACACAAGAGGCTCTCAGCTCACATCTGTTTGCTCAGCTGTTGGACAGGACAAGTAAAAAAGAAAAGGAAAAGTGGATACATTTGAATGTGTGTGTAAATGTGTGTGTAAATGTGTGTGAATGTGTGTGAATGTGTGTGTTTGTGTGTGTAAATGTGTGTGAATGTGTGTGTTTGTGGGTGAATGTGTGTGTTTGTGTGTGTAAATGTGTGTAAATGTGTGTGTTTGTGTGTGTAAATGTGTGTAAATGTGTGTGTTTGTGTGTGTAAATGTGTGTGTTTGTGTGTGTAAATGTGTGTAAATGTGTGTGAATGTGTGTGTTTGTGTGTGTAAATGTGTGTGAATGTGTGTGTTTGTGTGTGTAAATGTGTGTGAATGTGTGTGTTTGTGGGTGAATGTGTGTGTTTGTGTGTGTTTGAAGGTGTGTGTTTTGTGTGTGTGTGTGTGTTTGAAGGTGTGTGTTTTGTGTGTGTGTGTGTATTTACTGTGAATGTTTCTCTTTATGGGTGAATGTCTGCATGTGACTGTAAAGTATCTTGGCCCTTCATCCTTTCCTTCTTTCTATTGACAGTCAGTGGGTTTTAGGGGGGAGCAGCATCTGTCAGGAGAGTGAGATGTTCTCACTTCCCAAAGCTTTGGAGGCCCTGAGGAGGAGCATGAGGACCATGAGGAGGATGAGGAGCATGAGGAGTATGAGGAGCATGAGGAGGATGAGGAGCATGAGGAGTATGAGGAGCATGAGGAGGATGAGGAGCATGAGGAGCATGAGGAGCATGAGGAGGATGAGGAGGATGAGGAGGATGAGGAGCATGAGGAGCATGAGGAGCATGAGGAGGATGAGGAGGATGAGGAGCATGAGGAGGATGAGGAGGATGAGGAGCATGAGGAGGATGAGGAGGATGAGGAGCATGAGGAGGATGAGGAGGATGAGGAGCATGAAGAGCATGAGGAGCATGAGGAGGATGAGGAGAATGAGGAGCATGAGGAGCATGAGGAGGATGAGGAGGATGAGGAGGATGAGGAGCATGAGGAGGATGAGGAGGATGAGGAGCATGAGGAGGATGAGGAGCATGAGGAGGATGAGGAGGATGAGAAAGATGTCTGAACAGCGGTTGGGTTTTCTTACACTGGGGGAGAGACCTCTGGAGGGGGGAGTGAGGAGACACAGAGTGGCCTCCTGGTCCTACCTCCTCCACCTCCCGTCCCGCCTCCTCCTGGCCCTCCTGACTTGTGGTTGGGGGGCTGACGAATCGCAGAGCGGAGTGGCTAGGGAAGCTGTTGAGGCGGCGATCTGATTGGCTGCCCTTTTTTGACTACAGACACAGATAGAGAGACATGAGAGCGGCTACCTGCAGCTGAACTGGGTCAGAACTCCAGAACCTGAAACTTTCTCTGAAACTAGAACAGTCTTTTACAGCTATCATTCCAGAAAGGAACATTAAGATCTGGAGATGCTGCAGGTTTCTTCTCTGAGCTTCTTCCTTCAGACGTCTTTAAATGTCCTCCTGTCTTCATCTGAAATGACTCTGATCTCACACTTCATCGTTTTATGTGATGAATATATATTTATGTTATATTTATGTATGAATAGGATTTCAGTTCAGTGGAATCAACACTCCCTACATGAAAATTAGGTTTACTTTTATAAAATTATCTAATTCTGAACTCAACCTTTTGATTGACAGCTGTCCATCAAACAAGCTTCATTTGGCGTGTTCAGACAGCTGACGGGTTTCCCACATTCTTGACCTTTTCACCGATGGGTCCACGTTCTGGGACGCCTTCAGCAAAATCAGCGTTCTGGTGGGCTTGCCTCATGAGGCCCCGCCCTCTTTCCCCTGTTCCTTTCCATTTTCAGATTTTGGTTTAACTGAAGAGAATCAAGGAGAAACTCGAATGGATCAGAAACAAAATGTTCTGACAGATTCAAGATAGAACCGGAGCTTCAACAGAACCTCCAGACGTTCTCTGAAGAACCAAGATCTGCTTCAACAGCAGCATGAGCTTCTGATTGGACAGTGAGAAGGTCGGAGGGCAGCACGTCATGTGACCCGGTCTGAGACTGTGGGAGACGTCTGCAGCTCAGTCCTCCCCCAGGTAAGACAGGAAAGGAGGGGCTGTGGGGATAAGGTGGGGGCGTGGTTCTCCGTGGGGGGATGAGGATGGAGATGATAGTTCTTGGTGACACCAGAACAGCATAAAGGTGAATGTGCGGTTCCTTCAGGGCTGCATCCGATCTTTTGCAGCTGAGGGTTCGCTCTCTGCAGAGAACACCTTTGCAGGAGAAAGAACCGGAACTGTCCCGTCAGCGTTTGGATTCTGATCTGCAGTTCAGAGCTTCTGGGCCGAGAACTTTCCGAACGTTTACAGCAGAAACACAGAGAACACAGCAGCCTTGTGGGCGGGGCAGAGAGGACTCACCTTGATCAGAGGGTTGATGACGCCAACGTTGGCACTGGAGTTGAAGACCTTGTTGAAGCTGGTCTCTCTGTTGACCAGCTCCAGCTGGTAGAACTTCTTATCATCCTGGAAGGAGATGATCAACATCTGGACTCAGAAACCAACCTTTGAACACCTGAGATGTTCAACCTCCCAAACTGCCCCCGTCCCCCCAGGATAAAGACCGGATCCAGACCAAAACTCCAAACTTGTCACAGCAGCTTCCGGGGTTAAGGTTCAGGAATGTTCCTCATGTCTACTCACCACCAGCTTTTTGACCAGCGCCTCTCGTTCGCTGACCATTTCTCTGAGCTCCGCTATGACATGGAGGTCCTCCGGTCTGCTCTCTCTATTCCTTAACTTCTCCTCCGTCCCCTCCAGCCTGAAACAGAGGAGACGCGTTTAGAAGCGCTTCAGCGCCTGTGAGGAGCTTCGGGGAGGTGCAGCCTCACAGTATCTGCAGAGCGGAGATCTTGTCCTTCAGAACCTCCTGGGCCTTGTTGAAGTCTGCCAGCAGGATTTGCGTTTCTCGTTGATGCACTACGTTCAGCTCCCCCAGGTCCCTCTCGTGTCTTTTTGTGAGGTCCTGCTCATGGGCTCTGCGGCAGGAATACACATGAGCCCACAGCGTTTACCATGTAGTTCATTTGTCCGGTAAAAGGGGGGGAGGCGCTCCAACCTTATCTGGTGGTTGGCTTCACTGCGGACCCGCAGAACCTCTTTGCCCTTCAGCTCCAGCTCTCTGGTTAGAGCGTCGATGGTCTCATTGAGGGCGTGGATCTCATGGTCCAGGTCGGTGATGCGGTTGCTACGGGAACACATCTCCGCCTCCAGGTCGGAGACCCGAACGAGGAGTTCTTGTTCCTGAAAGCAGAGACAAGATCGCACACTTGACCAGAGAAGAGAACAGCTGGAGGAGTTCAGAGAGCGGACGACTTCAGCACACACCATCCAAGCTACCTTTTTGTGGTTCTGCTCCCTGGCTTTCTCCAGCTCCCGCTTCGCCACGGCATTCTCCTTCATGTGGATGTGCTTCAGGTGCTCAATGGCTGCAGCGTGGAGGTGGTTCAGCTCCGCACGCAGGGAAGCTGCCCAACACAGACGGGACAGGGGAGGAACACACAAACACCAGGACTTATACAATAATATCCACACTCCAAGATTTAGCCAGGACCATCTAAACACCAGACTTTAGCCAGAACCACTCAAAGGCAGACAGGACCACCACAACAACACCAGGTGTAAGCCAGAATCATGTCAATGCCAGGATTTAGACAGAACCAGTGAAAATGACTTGAAACTGAGGATGAGCAAGTAAAGGAAACGGCGCTGGAGAACACCTGCAGGAACAGAAATATTCTCCTGCAGGAACCCTCAGGAACAATCCTGACCACACAGGGCGGACGGGTTTCAGGATTTACCCAGCTTGGCCTTTCCTTCGTCCTCCAGCTCGAAGCGCAGAGTCTGCAGCTCCTGTTCCGACTGCTGCCGCAGGATTTCTAAGGTTCTCCTGTGCGCTTCCTTCAGGGCGTGGACCTCCTCCCGCTGCTCCTGCTTCAGACGCTCCTCAAGGGCCTGGCAGAGTGGAGATAAAAGAGGAGAACCTGAAGAAGAGCCAAACATCAGGATCCTGTGATCGTTAATCCCAGTTTAATCAGGAGGTCTGTTTGCTCATCTGAGGAGTGACTATACAAGTACACACCATTTACCATTTCCAGATGAACTGGTGTTTTCAAACACCAGCTCTGTGTTCTTGTGGTTTTTTTTTATCATTGGAGTCTTTTGGAACAGAACAACAACACAAAACAAACCTAATGTTGATTAGAACCAAAGAGAGCGTTCTCACCATTGTTTTTCCTTTAGGCGATCAACAGGAAGAACTTTTGTGGAAAAATGAACCTTAAATGTTGTTTGAGTATTTATATGGTAAATGGCGTATACTTGTATAGCGGTTTTCTACCTTCCTTGACATCACAAAGCGCTTTACAGTCACAGTCTCATTCACACACTGATGGCAACTCTGCAGCTGACCACTGGCACCCACCTTCCACCGGGGCAATGTGGGCTTCAGTAATCCTCTAAAACCCAGCACTCTGAGCACCAATCCCCAAAAACAAGCAGGTCCTCACATTGTGACGTCACATTGTGAGAACAGCCCCTTCCAGGAAGCGTCTGTGCTGTCAGCACCACCCCAATGCTAACACAAACATCCACTTTCTCTCCAGAGCGAGGGCTGATTGACACAAGGCTCTCGATTATATGCACAAATGCACATCCATCTCTGCAAAAATTTGGCTGTTGTTTGTTTTCGTGGGTGAAACGAAGACATGCTGACTCTAGGACGACGTCATGACAAGGTCGGAACACACGAGGAGAGAAAGGCGGAGCCTCAGAGATGAAGGCGTCTTACTTCTGGGTTTAAAAAGACTTCAAGACAATAACTCATATATCAGTAAAAAACTGTTCTTTAGAGTGCCAAAGATAATACACTAAGATACATATGGATATAATTTACTCTGAAAGGCTTAGAATAACAGGATATATTTATTTGTTCTCACTAAACATCAAAAACCTGATTAAACACATTTCCATTTTGACCAATCAGCTCAGTGTGAAGGTTCTGTCAGAAGATCAGGTGTCCACAGAGGAAACGTGTCATACTCTGATCTGGTGCTGCCGGGCCTCCTCCATGGTGCTGAGGGCGCAGCAGTGTGCTTCCTGCAGCCGGTGCTCTCTCCTCTGATGCTCCCTTTGCATTTCTGCAGAAACAGACAATGCGTCAGTGGCCAGCGGCACTTCTATCAGGGTTAACTCCGCCTCCAAAGGCCAGAAAATAGTGAAGCTCACCTTTTAGCTGCTGGCTCAACAACTCCCTCTCCTGGCTAAACTGAGACTGCAACTGCTGCAGAGCCGCCTGAGACTGGGAGAGCTGCAGCTCCAGAGACTGCTTCAGCAGCGAGATCTGTGGAGGAGACGCAATGTTCTTCACTCTTTAACCATACGGTGTTCTTCAACCATACAGATGTTCTTTAATCATACAGACGTTCTTCAATCATACAGATGTTCTTTAATCATTCAGATGTTCTTCACCCATACAGACGTTCTTCACCCATACAGATGTTCTTCAATCATACAGACGTTCTTCAATCATACAGATGTTCTTTAATCATTCAGATGTTCTTCACCCATACAGACGTTCTTCACCCATACAGA
>BSAI01004212.1:83925-103947 GCA_036245035.1 Adrianichthys oophorus | reverse complement strand
TCACCTTCATCCTCTCACCTTCACCCTCTCACCTTCATCGTCTCATCTTCATCGTTTCACCGTCACCCTCTCACCTTCATCCTCTTACCTTCTTCCTCTCACCTTCATCGTTTCACCTTCATCGTCTCATCTTCATCGTTTCACCTTCACCCTCTCACCTTCATCGTCTCATCTTCATCGTTTCACCTTCATCCTCTCGCCTTCACCCTCTCACCTTCATCGTTTCACCTTCATCCTCTCACCTTCATTGTTTCACCTTCATTGTTTCACCTTCATCCTCTCACCTTCTTCCTCTCAACTTCATTGTTTCACCTTCATAGTTTCACCTTCATCGTTTCACCTTCTTCCTCTCAGCTCCTTCATCTTTTCTGAGCTTTATCACCTGTAGCACACTTGCAACTCATGATCTCGTTTTTCAGCTGAACACCTTCAAGATTCAGCAGAAGGTGGACATCTTGAACTCAGTGAGTTCAAGTTGTTTTGTTCTTTTGAATGTTCTTGGTGAAGTTCTTGTTCTCACTGACTTCTCCTGCTGTTCTCAGGTGTTCTCCTTCGTTCAGGCTCAGTTCACCTTCTTCCACCAGGGCTTCGACCTGCTCAGAGACCTGGAGCCCACCATGAAGACCATGGCAGTGCAGGTTCTGAACCCGGCTGTTTCTGGTCTCTTCAGTGAAGGTGGTCTCTGACGTGTCTGTGTCCTCCTCAGCTGTCGCAGCTGTCGGCCGACTGTTCTGTTAAAAAGAAGGAGCTGGAGAACCAACACCTGCTGGTGCAGCAGAGGGTACGTCCTCCTTCTCCCTCTGGAGGTTTGGTGTTCCTGCACAGACACAGACATGGTGCTACAGCTTGTTTTTGTGTGAAGGACGCCTCCGGAGAACCGATGGTCAGCCCGCACCCTGGCAGCGACCACATCCTTCAAGGTTATCTGTTCAAGCGCTCCAGGAGGAAACCTAAGACCTGGAAGAGGTAAGGAGGTCCGCTGGGATGTGGATTCTGAAAAACTGTTGGTGAAAACGCTGAGAGATGACATGGTTCCAGATGCTGGTTCACCATCAGGGACAATCAGCTCATCTACAGGAGGAACCACAAGGTAAAGAGCCAAGCTGCTGGTGATCTGCTGAGAAATCAGAACTGCCTGCTACCACGCTGTCTGTGATGTGATGCATTCTGGGTAAACCCATGGCGTTCTCTGGCTAAAATCTGTCAGGTTTCAGCTCCGATCTCCATCATCTTCTGATCTTTTTTTTTGAATGATACGTCTGTCAGAAGATTCAAATTGTTTTTGGAGACAAATTCAGATCCAATGTTTGATTCCAACATTCAGATCAAACTTTTGATTCTGTGTCAAATCAAACCTTTTTGACCAATCATGAGACATCATTTAGTCATGTGACACCGATGCCTGAAGCTCCAGGAAGGAACAGACGCCGTCGAAGGAAGAAGGTGAGTGTGTGCTGGACGTCCACTCTCCCTCCGGTTCTTCTTGCAGGAGCTTCTCTCAGACTCAGAGCAGCATTTTCAGGAAACGTAATGACGCAAACGGTCTGATGTCAGGAAGAGGCTGTGGTTCGTGGTCAGCCGCGGAAAACATTAAATCCTTTCAGGTCACAGAGCAGGAAGTGAAGAGACTCGAACAGACTCGAACCCTCGATCTCCTTGTGTTTGATGACTCTGTGACATCATAGATCCAGTCTGAGTAACATTGGGCTTTGATCTGCAGTTGACCTTTGACCTGCAGACCCCATATTAGTAACACGTGTACATATCAGCTCTAGCGGGTTCATGAAGAACCTCACGGTTCTGTAAAGATCAGGTTCGGCTGTCCTCGTGTGGTAGCGGCCCAGTTCGATTGACCCTAAACGATCCACAAGTTTAGCTGACCTGAATCTCTGTTGCTATGGTGATAAAGGAGGAGCCAGCGGTTCTCTTCGAGGATCTGCGTCTGTGTGCTGTCAAGCCGCTAGAGCACAGCGACCGCCGTTTCTGCTTCGAGCTGCTCTCTGTCCAGAGGTGAGTCATCTAAGCTCCGCCCACGGCGGGTTGAAGGTCAGAAAGTGAGCGTCTCTGCGCAACTGCAGGTGCTGTGCGCTACAGGCCGACTCAGAGCAGCTGAAGCAGGCCTGGCTTGGCGCCCTGCAGGGCAGCATCGACCTTGCCTACAGATGGGGAGGCGGCGACGTCACCCCCACCCAGCAGGTCACATGACCCCTTCTAACAAAAACTTTTTTTTTTTTTTTATTTGAAAGACCTGAGTAATTAAGCCCCGCCGCCCTCGCAGGTCAGAGATGCTCCTCCCTTCCTGTCCGGTGGGGATGCTTCACCTGGCCCCCCTCCTCTGCGACAAGCGGTGCTGTCCGTGGCTCTTGGGGGCCCTGGGAACAAGCAGTGCTGTGACTGCGGGGAGGCGGAGCCTCGTTGGGCCTCCATCAACCTGGGAGTGACCATGTGCATCGAGTGCTCGGGAATCCACAGGTGAGCCCGGCCCGGTTTTGCCGGACCTCCTCCTCCTGTCGAGCTCCAGCTGATCTGCTGTTGTTGCAGGAGCCTGGGGGTCCACCTGTCCAAGGTGCGCTCCCTCACTCTGGACTCATGGGAGGCGGAGCAGCTCAAGGTACCATGAACCTTCATGAAGCAGTGTCCTCTGTTTCACAGAACTTCTGATGCTGACGTTCTGCTCTGTGTTCTGCTCAGCTGCTGTGCATTCTGGGAAATCAAGTCATCAACCGGATCTACGAGGCTCGATGTTCAGAGGAGCAGAGGGTCCGTCCTGGAGCCAGCAGTCCTCGGTGAACCACAGCGTCTTTGTTCTCCGTCTGAGTCGTCTGTTTGAGGTTTGTGTTTGATGCGGCGATTTCCCTCCAGATCAGAGAAAGAGGCGTGGATCAGAGAGAAGTACGTAGAGAAGAGGTTCGTGCCCCGCTGCAGCTCAGACGGCGTTGGTAAGTTCAGCTTCACGAGAACCTGTGATGTTCAAGTTTGGAAAATTCTTCTTCCATCCAGGAAGTTTCCTTATGAAGCTTTCTTTCCTGTCAGAGACTCAGAGGGACACGGCAGGACGCCGTCTGTATCAGGCCTCTGTGGCAGGAGACCTTGTTGCCATGGCAACAGCACTGGCACAAGGGGCAGAGGTCAACAGGAGCATCCCTGAGGAAGAGGGCCGAACGCCGCTGATAGGAGCAGCTGTCGGGGTGAGGAGGTCGCAGGTGAAACCAGTGCGTCTGCTGGATGTCAGTCGTAACCGCAGGTGTTTCTCTGCAGGGGTCGCTGCTGGCCTGTGAGTTTCTGCTGCAGAACGGAGCCAACGTGAACCACAGAGACCTGCGGGGGCATGGCGCGCTGCACACCGCCGCCACTGCTGGACACACCGGGTAATTTCACTGAAGCTCTGAGCAGGTTTGAGGTGGAGTCTGTGGCTCATTCTGATTGGTCATTGCAGGCAGGTGTGTCTGCTGCTTAAGAGGGGGGCCAATCAATACGCCGTGGACGAGCGGGGACAGGATCCGCTGGCCATTGCCGTGGAAACAGCCCATGCTGACATTGTGACGCTGTGAGTATAGAAGGCAGATAAAGATGAAGAGAGCTGCATTGGGGCGGGGCAGTGAGAAGTGGATATGGAGTGTGGGCGGGGACAAAAGTGTGAGGGCGGAGCCATCTCCACACACCGGTGTGAACATCCTCTCCTCAGAGGTCTGCTGACTGTGTTGCAGGCTGCGTATGGCCCGGATGAACGAGGAGATGAGGGACTCAGAGGGAGTCTTCGGCGCCGCGGGTCAGTTCCACCTCACAACCTTCTCTGTTTTACACCTGAACACAGTGCCGTAACCTCCGCCTCTGCTCCTCAGGAGACGACGAGACGTTCCAGGACATCATCAGAGACTTCAGCGACATGGCGTCACATGACCCGGAGAAGCTCAGCAGACGGCACCTCAGCCGAGGGGGCGAGAAAGACCCGGAACAGGAACGCGGAGAAGCCAACTGCCAGCTCAGTGCTCAGAAGAACTTTGACTGACAAGAGACCTGCAGGTTACCATGGTAACAAAAGTGAAGAGTGTGGCGGGGTTTCCTGTCCCCGGAGAGCTTCAGACTCAGTTCCTTCTGAGGGGAACTTGGAGTTTTGGGTTTGAAGGAAGACGGGTTTGTGTTCCGTCAGAAAGATGAAGAAAAGCCACGTCCCTGCAAATGTGAGCGCTGAGCTGCAGCTTCACGTCTGTGAACATTTTAGCTCATTCTAGCAGTTTACTCATAACTAAGTCATGTCCTGACCACCAGGGGCACCGCTGAGGCCAACATTCAGGTCAAATTAAGAATCCCAGGTTTGAAGAGCTTCACTTCTGACCTAAAAATCATGGAGGGTAAAAAGTCGGGTTATTTTAAAAGGTCTTTTATTTATGAAAAACTCTGTAACGTTTGTGAAATGAAGGAGAGAACTTGTTACAAGTGAAGCGGTTTCAAGAATCATTAGTGGAGAAATCCTGGAAGATCATGAAATCCACCAGAAACCCGGACATGAAAGCAAGACGGTTGACCGCTTCCTTACTCGGATGTTCAGTCCAGCTGGTTCCCGCTCCACAGCAGCTGGATTTTCATGGGTGATGTCAGACATTCGGCTCCGCCCTCTAGTATATAGGCTGTTCAGGCCGTTAACCCTTCCTATCAAAATTCACCAGAACAGACCATCCCAAGTTAAGCTGAACTTAGTTTTATATGTTTAGCAACATTAGCCATTTTAAAATCCAGTTTTTCACTAAAGCAGGAATCCTTTATCACTGTTTTAGCATGATGCTAATGTTTTTGTCTGAATTTTAAACATATTCGATCAACTGAATGAAACCCAGACGTGTGCAGTTCAGAGGTTCTCACAGAATAACCAGAACCACAGTGGACACTAGCACCAGCATGCAACACCAGAATGCATGTGATCACGGAGGGGTTCATGGGAAACGAAGTACGTAAGTGTCATGGTCATACGTGTTTGTGTATTTATAACAAAATTACATTTACCTGCAGGTTTCCTAAAATTGTGTCTTTTTTTTTGGAGGGGGTGGGCATAAATGTAAACATTCATGACTGTTTATGTTGACTGTTTTTATCAGACTTGATCTTCTTTCTGAGTCAACCGGCTGGAGGAGTCCTGCAGTTGTAAACACTGCTCACTGGGGGCAGTATTGCGTGGGAAGCTCCTCCTGGGATTGTTGAAATTGGCGCCAGCCTTTCCTCCGGTGGCCCCTCCCCGCATTTCCATTTCTTGTGATCTGTCTGCATATGCAGCAGTGGATCCAAGCGGTTCTTCTGTGATCTTCTACCGCAGCTCTGTCTTCACCCATTCTTCTCGTAAAGGCCCAGATGTTTTACAGTTTCCTTTTGCCCTGTGATTTTCTCCTGACTTTAAAATCACTTCATCAGTAAAGTGTGAAGATTCAACCTCTGAGACTTTCAGAGTAAAGTAATCACAGGAACCTGCTGACAAAACATTTATTTCAAACAGTTGATGTCTGCCTTTATGGGAGAGAATTCTGGGTAATTATCTGTTATCATGGCAACATTGCAGTGAGAATCTGTCAGGATAACAGATCTGTTACTGTTCAGCTCATCTCAGTCTAAACACCTGCAGTGGTTCCTTCACAGACGACTCTGTAAAAATGATGTTCAGAAGAACTTGGGAGGGAAAAAAGTCTTTATAAAAACCACGTTTTAAAAGGCAGAACAGATAACAGTGAATCCAGCATCACTGAGGCATTCAGGTACCAACAGATGGCATCTTTTTTCCGTTCTGTCACTGCTGTGGTTTAGTTATCCCACACTTTTTTAATGCCTTGAATGCGTCAGTTCTTCCCTTTCCTCTTTTTCTTTTTCTGCGTCTCCTCCTCCTTCTCTGCTGCTTTCCTCTTTGTGTTCTCCTCCACTTGTTCCAAGGAGGCCCACACCTCATCCTCATCCTCCTCTTCCTCCTTGACCTCCACTTCCCCCAAAACTTGCCCCCCCGCCCCTTCCTCCAGCTTGCGGCTGGCCAGTAGGAGGCAGTTCAGGCGCGACTTCAGGTAGACTTTGTGCAGGAGCCGCCGATCCTCCAGACTGTGGATGCGGAGAAAGCGGTCCAGACCGCAGGACGCCACCACCGGCTGAGAGGCGTGGCACTGCAAGCCACGCACCCCCCCGGACAGCCCCTTAAGGCAGCCACACACCTGCCCTTTCCTCAGGTCCAGCAAGGCGATCTGGCCCTGAGTGTTTCCCACCACCACCGTGGTACCGGAGGCGGTCAGGGACATGGCAGTCAGCGGGTACTCGCCATACTCGGCCTCCAGGACAGGGCGCCGCTGCGGTGTAGAGGGGTCGAAGACATGGACCTGGGGGTCAAACATGAGTCAGAAACCAGACACAATGAATCTCTGAGCAGCTCCTGAAGGCCTCGACCTGATCTCAGATTAACTTCAAAGCAGATGGTTTGGTACAAACTCCAGCTGTGGAGGTCTCCCAGGGTCTGTACCTGGACCCCTTCGTTTTTAACTTTGATCTTATTTCAGCAAAAACGGTTAAACACTGAACAGCGGCAAATCTGGAATGCTGAAGCTACGTCCACACAGCACTTGGCAGCGCACAGCCACTTTAACATGCTTCAGTGACATTGATGTTAAAACTTTATTAAGAAGCAGAAGCTGTTTGTTTTAAACCCCCAAGACATCAGGAGATCTTCAGTCAACAGTACCTTTATCACTAAAGAACTTAAACTTCCTACCGGAAACATAATGTAGCAGATTTGATTTGAAACTTGGAACCTTATAGCTGAATTTATTTTTCTGGACTTTTTTTTTAATCCATGGTTCTTCTGCTTAAAAAATTAATAATTTTAAGGTTCCAGGCCCGGCTTCCTGCTCGTTTTCCAGAAACCCTGCCGAATCTGCAGCTGATTGCCTGGATCAGGTGTGTTTAGCCAATAAGGAGCTCAAACGGCAGGTTAGATGGAACCTGCCGTAGACTGTAACAAAAAGAAGTACATCACAAATGTAATCTAACTTTAAACCGAGAAATTCACACATTAGACCTCGTAAATGCTGTTTTTGTCACTGACTAAATTGTTCCAGAAGATCGTTAGATTTTGTCGTGCGACCCCTGGGTTTCGAACCAGCAACCTTCTGAACAGAGGTCCAGAACTGTCAGCTCATCAGGCCCGTTTGTCCCTCAACATCTCTCAAACGGAACCGGGACCGGCTGCACCCACCTGATGGTAGCCTGTACACGTCACTACCTTGTCCGAGTCCGGGACAAAGGCCATGTCCCGGACCCAGTGCGGCCGCCGCAGGGCCAGCCAGTCGTCCCGCAGGTTCTTGGCGGAGAACAGGGCCGCCTCAGGCCGCTGCAAGTCCCAGATCTTCAGGCCGTTCTCCTTCCCGCCGGTGGCCACCGTGTTCCGGTTTACCGGGCTCTGTCTCATCCGGCACACCGTCTTTCCCGCCTCGAGCTGGGTCACCGGCTCGCGGCTGTCTTCAGCCCACACGCGCACAGCACCGTTCTCCGTGCACGAGACCAGTGTAGAGCCGCTGAGCGCCGCGAGACCCGCAAAGCATCCGTCCTGCGGGTCCCCGCAGCGCCGCGCGTCGGTGAACGCGCCTTTTTCGGTGCTGAAAGTTCGGACGGTTCCATCCACTGAGCCCAGCAGCAGCTCGCTCTCCGCCGGGTCGCCCCAGCACAGCGCGCGGACCTCTTGGTCCCGGCTCAGTTGGCGCGTGTCGCAAAAGTTGAAGGCCTGCTTCCGGGTCAGGCTGATACCCTTTAGGATCCCGGTTTCTGAACTGAGCCACACTGAGCACAGCCGGCTTCGGTCCCCCATCCCGCGGGTCACAGATACTGTAAACGGAACACTGACCTGGACCGGAGCAGATCCACGTGATCGTCTTTCACCGAGTCGCTTAGTTTTGTCGTCACAATACTTTTTTCCTTCAAACTTTATTCCTCCAACTAAAAGCAACAACATGCAGCTTTGTCAATGAAAATGCTACGGATTTTTTAAAACAACTTTTTATTTTAACAGTCAACCCGATCTTATAGCTTTCTATATTTGTAAAGTTTTCATTCCATTTGTATCTATTGATATTGTTACTGTTTTATGTTCTGTTATAGAATAGAATAGAATAGAATAGAACAGAACTAAGAGCTGTTGTCTGATGGAAGGAATTGTATTTTCTGGATCAATGTTTCAATTTTCTTGGTGTTTAGATTAAATGAGTATTGCACAGCCACGTTTTAATGGATGTTAAACAATCCAGCAGGTTTTGTAGTTTGTAATAATCATTTTCTGGGAAAGAACAGTAACGCTGGATATCATCTGCATAGAAATGTTATGAAATATGGCCGAACTGACTTCTAAGTCTCCCAAGAGGAATCCTTTAAAGGATGAATTAGCGAACCCGAATTATCTGCCATGAGCACATCATTCAAAACTCTTAGGAGAGCTGTCTCTGTGGAATGGTTCTTCTTGAACCCCGACTGAAAAGTATCTGAAATTTTGTGTTTTTCCAGGTACAGGTTTAATTGGTCAGCGACCACTTCTGTTCAAATTATTAGCAAAACCACACTGAAACGTAGCTGCAGCAGCTCAAAAGTGTTCTTCTAACATCATCCAAACACACAAAACACTATCCTAAAAACACAATGTGCCACTCTGAGAAAGAATAACTAAAAAAGAAACTCAACTCTGTTATAAAATGTGTCTGAATGTGAGCTCATTGAAATAACTTTTACTTTTTTGGTAGTTTTGAAACAAGATAGTTTTTATTTGCTACTCTTTAACAATAAAGTTAGATTGAAAAAACGTGTTACGTCATTACGGTGCGTTGTGACTCTGAAACGCATGCGCAAGTTTCCTTTGGCGTAGAGCTGTTAGCTCATTTCGGCTTCATCTTTTCTAGACCTACAACAGTATTCCTCCGAAACTAGCGAAGTTCGGGGCCAGCAGCCCCCACATCCGAACCGGGTCTGCATTCGTCTGAGAGATGGACAGGGAGGAGGACGACTTCGTGTCCGGGAACCGCTCAGGTTAACCGCTTTGTTTCCCGTGCTAACACGCAGCTAGCGCGCTAATAACAACAAGCCCGGTTATGTAACCCGGTTAGTTTATTTTTAAAACGGGACCGGAATATTATCAGTCTGGTTAGCGGGGTTCCAGACTAAATACAGAGCTAGAAAACGGTTGAAATGGGGATCTCTGTGATGTTTCGCTTTTCGTTAGCTCGCAGCGTCATCAACTGCGTCACGTTTACCGCGGAAACAAACGTTCTTCTAGCAAACAGCAGTTTTCCCGGCGTTTTTTATCTGTCCGATGATTGTGATTTACTCCTGATTGTCCTCTTCCGGTTCATTTGGCTGTTTCTGCTGTTAGTCAGTTCACTGCAGCTTCATCGGATTAACCTTGTTGAAAGCAGCCTTAAATCAGTTCCCCTCACAACACCTCAGCATCTCCGAGGAGCATCGTCTGCAAGGAGTCTCTGCTCTGTAGAAGATGCTCAAAGGAGCCTCTGCACTTCTTTCCCATCTTCCTACTGAAGCCTCCTGCAGGCTGGTCATGTGTGGAAGCTATAGATCACCACCAGCCTAACGCTAACCATAGCCTGTCCAGCCTGGTTATCATGCTGAACTTCCTGTTGTGCTCACAGATGACGGCGGAGGCACTCCTGTCCAGGACGAACACCCACTGTCAGACGGCGAGGAGATGAGGAGTCCCAGCCGCCAGTCGGAGGTGTGACTCAGTGATGAATCCAACTTTTAGTTTATTGTTTTTGGTCCAGTCTGGCTAGATGTCTGTGTCTATTATGGTCTGTTGGTTGAGATTGATGGATTTAACTCCCAACAGCAGAAAACTGTAGAAAAAGTCTCTGCGGGTCTGAAAGAAGCTGAAATGTTTTCAGTTCTGGTTCCGGTTTGGTTGTTTCTAGCTGAGAGTGTGCAGGTCCATGATCTGACACAGACCAGAGTCTGCTGGGTCAGACCTGATCTAATTCTCTGGTATCTTTTTTCATGGTTCAGTCAGACTAACATCTTTGTTTCTGCAGAATGAAGAAAGCAACGATGAAGACCCACCCCCTGCTGTGGAAAGGGGCGGGGCCAGCGGCTCTGACAATGAGGACCCCCTGGCTGACAGCAACTCTGAGGCCCCCGGGAGCCCAAACAATGAGAACAAAAGCGACTCAGACGGCGAGGCTCCGCCCCCTGCTGACAGCGACGACGACTCTCCGCTGAAACGACGATCAAGCGGCTCGGAGGATGAGGAGTCGCCGCAGAAAGGGCATCTTAGCGGCTCAGATAACGAGGGTCACTCGTCCCCCGTCAAACGCAGGGGGAGCAGCTCGGACCTAGAAGAGGGGGCTGGCACACCCAAAGCCGCCCCAAACACAGACTCTGAGGACGAGGACGCCAAAGCGGCTGCGTCTCCAAACAGTGACTCTGATGCAGAGACACCCAGCAGAAGGAAGAGCGCCCAGATAGACTCTGATGAAGAGGAGAAGCAGGAAGAGGGGCACAGGGGGGGCAAGTGGAAGGCCGTCATGGAGTCTGACAGCGAGGAGGAGGAGGGACGCCAGAGGAGCACTGCTCCTGGAAGTGATGAAGAGGAGGAGAAAAGGAGGCATGACAGCGAGGAGGAGAAACCAGGTCGGTTCTTTACTCTGAAGTGAAGTTTTGATGGTGGAACCATGACGGGGGTCAAACCCTCAGAAGTGTTCTCTCTGAAAACCTGCATGTTTGTAGAAATCTATGAGGTTCTGAAGGAATCAAACTCAGGTCCATCCCTGCAAACAGATCCAGACTGAGACTGAACTAATACCTCTTCTTCAGAACCTGATTCAAAACAGGCAGTAGGGCTGTCTGCTGCCTTGGCTCCGCCTCCTTGTTCCTTAACAGGAGCCAGTTCTGTTCTCTTGGGTCAGGATTTACCCTCAGAACCAGACATCTGCCCTGCCAAGGCGAGCTGTATCCTCAGGTTCCTCTGAGCACGCTCAGGGCAGACGTGGCCTGACTCTGTGGTCATGTGACTCACTGGTTTGAGGCCACCTTTTCAGCTTCAAAGTAGGTACCGTTTTTAGTATATGACATCATCAAACTCCTCCCTCCCCACTGAGGCTGTTTTAGAGCCACGGCCACATCTTTGTGCAGTCAGATTTCAAAACATTCACCATCAGCAGGTCTGAGCACTCCATGGAGGCTGTTACCTCAAAGACAGAGCTTATGACCCGCTCGCCGTTTTCTCGCCTTTTCAAACTAAAACTTCAGGTTAGAAAACAAAAAGTTAGGTGGCTTTGTCTGAACAATCCAGTTTTATCCAGTCAAAGCCCAAAGTTCATCCATTAATCCAGAGTTGCTGCAGAAGGAAAGAGCTGTGATGCCTTCAGGGACATCGCGGTGTACAGCAGCAAAGATCAAATCCAATGATTTCATGCAGCTGAAGCTGCAAAGACGTTTCAGAGATGAAGATGAAGTTTTCTTCAACTTCCTTCTGTTTGTGTTTGCAGCCAAGAGGAAGAAGGTCATCCTGTCAGACAGCGAGGAGGACGAGGAGGAGAAGGCAGACAAACCAGGTGAAGCTGCTCTAAAGTCTCTGTCATCCCGTTGGCTTTTCCATGCGTCCTTTGTCCACACGGCGCTCCTCCTCCTCACTCCTTCTGCTGTCTCTGTCTTTTGTCCTCAGCGCCGAAGAGGAGTCGGGCCGTTTCAGAAGAGGAGAACTCGGACAGCGACGACGCCTCGGTGGGTCCGGACAGAAGCCTGGCGGCCAAACTGAAGGAGCTGGGCTCAGACAGCAGCAGTGAGGACGATCGCGAGGGGGCGGGGCCAGGGAAGCAGCAGGACAAGGAGAAGGCTCTGTTCGGCAGCGACAGTGAATCCGGAGACGAGGAGGAGTGAGTCATGTGACACAAACTCTGTAATAACGATAGAAACCGCAGATTAAGATAAATTCTAGATGCAAAGGTTCAGGTTCTTAGTCAGTGTGGGCATGTTCAGGACTCAAACCCGTTTCCTGGTTTTGAATGTGAACTCAGAGGACGAAGTTGTGGAAAAACAGCATCTTTTGTTTTCCGTGGACGTTGTTCGGATCTTCATTCTGATCTCTGACGCAGGAAAATGATCGCAGATATCTTTGGGGAGTCCGGAGACGAGGAGGAGGAGGAGTTTACGGTAAAATTTTAGTGTGTGTGTGGGGACAGCAAGTGTGGCGTCTCAACTCCTCACAGGCTCCTCCCCCTCCTCCTGCAGGGCTTCAACCAGGAGGACCTGGAGGCGGACAAGAAGGAGTCTAAGGAGCGTCCAGAGATAGAGGAGTCAGACTCTGATGAGGGCGTTCACCGCGGCGGGCAGGAGTGAGTGTCTTCTTCGCAGTGTGGGCGGTGTCTGAGCGTGTGTGTTGATGTTGTGCATGTACGTGCGCGCAGCACCAGCTTCATGTCCGACTTCGACATGATGCTCGCCAAGAGGAAGGCCATGAACAGTCGGCGCCGGCGGCACCGCGACGGCGGCACCTTTATCAGTGACGCCGATGACGTGGTCAGCGCCATGATCACCAAGATGAACGAGGCTGCAGAGGTCTGCCGCCTTCACAGCAAAAGCTCCTGCCTTCAAAGTAAAAGCCTGCTGACACCAATCTGTCTGACAGGAGGACCGAACGCTGAACAAGCAGAAGAAACCGGCACTGAAGAAGCTCACGCTGCTGCCGCAGGTCGTCATGCACCTGAAGAAGTAAGAGCCTCCGCCACTCCTGACCCAGTTCCTTTCCCAAAGCGGTTCTGATTGCTGTGGGTCTGCATTTCCTCAGGCAGGACTTGAAAGAGACCTTCATCGACAGCGGGGTGATGTCTGCCATCACGGAGTGGATCAGCCCGCTCCCGGACAAGTCCCTGCCGGCTCTCAGGATTCGGGAGGAACTGCTCCGCATCCTGCAGGAGGTGAGTTGATCAGGGGCCTCAAAATTAGTCGATAGCGGTGAAAATTCACCACCTACAACTGAGGGAATCGCTGCCTACTCTCTGATGCTCACTTTGAGAAACATTCTGCTTCTTTTGGTGAATCGTTGTCATGCTCCTCTGCTGTCCACATGCGAGGAATAAAGACGGACAACGTACAAGATCCCCACCACCACCACCACACACACACACACACACACACACACGCACCCACACACACACCTACAAGATCCCCCAGACACACACAGGTCGGTGTAGCATTTGGCTGATGGCGCAGTGAGAACTTGAGACACATTTGAAACCATCCAGGTAGAACTGGAGGATACATCTGCTGCACCCACAGCAGAAACCACAGACTGGAATCAAAGTGGTGATTTGGAGACGCAGGCGTCCACACTGACTACACTGTCATCCTGCTGCTTTGTGAATGAGCTGGAAACACACGGAGCACTTCAATTTCCGACAAGATTTTCACCGACTGGACTTACAGACGTGGTGGAGAATTACAATGTAAATACATAAAAAATACAGATTCCAGAGCCGGCTGAACTCCCCTTACACCCCCTGTGAGAGTGCTGCATTTTTACTGTCATGATTAGGATCCAAAACATACAAACATTTGATTTCATTAAAAAAAATAATCATCTACAGGTAGATTTAGGAAAATATGGCACTAAAAATGTGCTCATAAGATTTATGAATCACTTTAATGCACCTTATCTTTAAAAATGTGATCATGTTCTGCTGGTTTAGACTCCAGGTGACTGACAGCTCTCCTCATGCGGCTGCAGGGAGTTTTTCACTACAGTGTTGTGCTGCTGTTCTAAAGAAAACAACAATATCTTATGTGATCAAAAACAAAACACTTCATTCACGGTGTGAAAACACCAAAGTAGACAGCAAAAATTCTGAATGGAAATCAATAAAGAAGTTGCTCAGACCAAAGTGTCTTTAAATGTTTTTAATTTGATGTTTTGAATGTGACTTCTTCTCTGTTTGCATCTTTATAAAAGCAAACCCCTGAGGTTTTTCTATGTAAAACAGTGTATTTGGCTGGTAAGTCAGTCAGTTGTGATTGACGTGGTGCAGCTTTAAATGTATTCAGTTTGATCAAATCTTTTAAAACCAGTGTTGTGACCTAATTAAGATGCTTTACCTCATTAAAGCATGTGGTGTCAAAGAAACAGACATTTGGTCCACAATGAAAGCAACTTGGCAAACTTAAAGGATTATTTAATTTGTAAAGTTTACAACTCGGTGTGGAAAGAGGACTTATTTTTTAAATTACTAAGTAAACTTACTTGTATTTTACAAGTAGTTCTGTCAATCGATTTAAAAAAATTAATCAGATCAATCACACTTTTGAGTTGGGATAAATCACATTGTTTTATGAGTTACATTTTATACAACAATATGGAGCTTTTGAACAAAACAGGCCAGAGAGAACATTTGTTCTTCATTTTTATTGTCTGAAATGTTTGCATTTATAAAGTGTTAACTCAGAAGTGTACTGTGTGAGCACAGAACACATCAACAGGAAGATCAGCAGAACTGTAAAGACTAATGTCTGCAGTTTTACTCCATGAAGACAAAGATGCTGATAAACAGCCATAAGAAACAAACACTGTGTTTCTGCACTTTAAACGGTCCTGGTGAATTCTCATTTGTGATTGGCTGCCGGGTGTTCCGGAAGAAGTTCCTGTCACAATGTTCTAAATGTGCAGACTTCTTTAAAACAAAGTTTTTGTTTCGTCTTCTGGACAAAAACAAGCGTTCGGAGGTGAACTTTCTCTCTAATCTGATGCTTTACTGAACCTATCGTGACGATTAGCATTTAATTCACTTTCCTTTTCTGCTGCAGTCGAGGTCTGCCGGCTCAGCGACGCATTGACATGTTACCGTGACAACGGGCTGCATTACGTATCAAATAGTCGGTAGAGTAGAGTAATTAAGAGTAATTTAAAATGTGTGTTCTGTGGTGTGAGTTGGACAACGTAAGATCTGTAGCCAAATTCACAACTAATATCCCCTCACGGTGTATGACCCCGCCCACCCCCCACCCCCCTTTAACAAAGTGAATTTCAAGCCCTGATTTCCGTTAACCTGTTTCTCCTGCAGCTTCCCAGCGTCAGTCAGGAGACCCTGAAACACAGCAAAATCGGCCGCGCCGTCATGTTTCTTTACAAACACCCCAAAGAGTCTCGCCCCAACAAGGACCTGGCCCTCAAGCTGATCAGTAAGAGCCCCCTTCCCCCCAGCGGTTCATTGATTGAAGTGTTGATTATGTGCCTGACGAGCGGCGTGCTGTTTGCAGACGAGTGGTCGCGGCCCATCTTCGGCCTGACGTCTAACTATAAGGGCATGACGAGAGAGGAGCGCCAGCAGAGGGACCTGGACCAGCAGATGCCGCAGAGGCGGAGACTCAGGTAACGCCGCTTCTCCCTGAACTGCATTCATGATGGATTTGACTTCTAGCTTTGACTCTTCGGCCCACCAAAAGAAAAAAGAAGGGGTTTTCCTTATAGAGGCTTTAATGTTTCTGCTCGCATAAAGACATTTAGGATTTTTAAAAACCTTTACATCACTTTGGTTCATTTTCTGTCTCCTCCTGGTGGGAGGGGCTTATTGTTCACCAGGTGTAAGATTAAAAACACAAAAGTTAAAAAAAGTATTTTTCAACTTTTAAAGAAGTTTTTGTCTCAAATATGACTCCAAAGCTCTCAAGAGAATCTGTTGACGTCTGCCCACACATGAACTCCACATCACATACCCGACCCATTTTATGCAGAACCAGAAGAACTCAAGAGTAACAGCAGGACGGAATGCACGCTTTCCAAATGAGAACTTTTCCGATTTTGGTAGAAACTCTGAAACGTTATGATGGAAGGTTTTCAGAGAAAAGCTTTGAGCTGTTTCAGCAGCGTAACACTGAGACCTGGTTCTGAAACATGAAGGCGTGGTTCGGAAACATTTATTAGACATGGTTCTACAACACCAAGGCGTGGTTCTAAAACAGAGACATAGTTCTGAAACATTTAGACGTGGTTCTGAGACACTGGCACATGGTTCTGACCCGGTGGCGGATCAGTTCTGTGGCTCCTGGCTCACACAGCGACCCGTTTAAGGCCCACTCTGATCTGCAGGACCATCTCCAGCAGCTGGGACCTTCTTTCCTCACAGTGACTCCTCCTCCTCTTCATCCCTTCTCTCTCTCCTCTTCCTCCAGTCAGCCTGAGAAGGTGGAAAGGTCGCAGGAGCCTGACGTTTTCTCCGCCCCCTGCAGGTTCATTCAGAGAGCAGCATGGCTGCACGGCGGCTGTAACTGCACGATAAAACCGAGGAAGACTGGCTTTGTTTTTACTGTAGAAACTCCCCAGGAGTGAGTCTAACTGTAACCAGCAGGAGGTGCTGCTGTGCAGCCACGCCTCTGAACGCTTTAGTGTCCACACAGGAACTTCTGCTGTCAGCAGGAGAAGTTTGGTTCAGAATAATGATGTGATTGTGAGCTAAGTTCCTAAAAGTGTCTGCTGTCAGACATCCAGCTTTGTTCACTAACTCTGTGAGTCTGTGGCGACCTTAACCGCATGGAAGCGCAGCAGCAACTTCTGAACAAACGCTTCAAAGGATCACCCAGAAAAGACACACAACTCATTCAGCAGAGTCTTATTTTGAAAGGTGCAACCGGAAGGAGAACCATTGACAGTCTGTTAGAACTGGACATATTCGCTTCTCTCTCTCTCCATCCCTCCCCCCTTCTGTGTTCCAATCAGGAAGTACACGTTGGTCCCAGAAAGCCAAAACCCCATAGACTTCTATAGAGAAATAAACAGTTGTTATAAACTCAGTCATTCTATTGGTCAGAATCACCATTGTTGTTCTGATACATTTTTAAATACATTTCTCTATATTTTCTATATCCTGAGTTATTCAAGTTATAAACTAAACAATCAGATGTGACAAGAAAAGTAGGAGCCTGATGGCCCCCACCACGAACATTCAAAATGTTTGACAGATTCTCCCAAGGCCGCTTTGAGTGGAAGGGGTGTGACTTTCCAACAAGCTCACCCCTGATTGGTGAGAGTGGTTGCCATAGAAACAATAACTCAGACCCACTCGGATCAATCACTGCTTACCAACATCATCTGGTTCCAAAATGGCTGAAAAATGGCAACTGAATTGACTTCATTTTGTTGGAACTGGAAGTAAAGCTGCATTCACACTGCTTTCACAGTGTGAAAGAGAGGATCAAAGGGGGTGACATAAGCACAAGAAGAAACCTGCGCCTTTAAAAAGAAATCTGAGGAGATATGACCTTTGACCTCAGCTGTGAAGGAACTTTATTCTGAAGAAAGTTACAGAGGAGTCCTTATTTATGTTGGGGTTTAGTTTACAAAGACGTGAAGCTGTTGATTATTTAGTATCACAAATAATAAACTCAAAACTTTATATTACAATCTTCAGATTATTGTGCAGTTTTTGTCTAAATGGATCGTGTTTGTACTTATTCGCACAGCTGCTGTGCTTTTCTGGCTTCTGTCTTTTTTGGGTTATTTTTGAACTGTTTGGCTTTCCATAGAATACTTGTTGAACCCTTGTGTCCTCTGCCCACAGCTCCGGGGGACAGACGCCACGCCGGGATCTGGAGAAGCAGCTGACCGGAGAGGAGAAGTAAGTGCTCACGCACGCACGCAACCCCCTTACTCACTCACTCACTCACTCGCTCGCTCGTTCACTCACTCACTCACACACACGCCACCGACTCCTGTGGTCATGGTTAGCCACTGGAAGGGTTCAAAGACAACAGATAGTGGTCACATGTCAAATGGATATGCCCACATTTCAGCACCATTTCAATGTAAAATATAAAATAATGTAATCATGTTTAGAAATAATGAGCTGTGTTAGAATGTCTGATCATATATGACTACTCATGAGATGAAAAAAGGGGGCGGGGCTAAAGTGTGAATAGGTTTCTTGTTGGTTTTACATTAAACTGAACTGATGTGTTTGACCATCAATCTAGTGGTTCCATTGTGAGCGTTTTGTTCATGAACCAGCTTCATTCAGGAAGTTCATCTTCACAGAAAAATAAACCAGATGGGGCGGAGCTTTAAGACCATTCTATGAGTGTCACAGGGAACAGGGGATGCAGCCTCACAGTCGATTCAAGTTTTTACCCCACCTCCACAGAGCCCTGCGACCTGGTGACCCCGGGTTCTGCGCCAGGGCCCGAGTCCCGATGCCCTCCAACAAGGACTACGTGGTCCGACCCAAATGGAACGTGGAGGGAGACTCCAGCAGGGTGAGTCCTGAAACCACCAGGTTCAAGCTTCAGGGTTTTCTTTCATTGTTCTACGTAAATAAAGTGTGAAATGAGGGGGTGGTGCCTATCAGTCAGCTGCAGTCTGATTGGTCCTCTGTAGAGTGGCTATAAGAAGGCTATCAGCCTGCTGGAGAAGCACAAACGCCGCTTGGCAGAGGAGAGGAAGCTGCGGCGGCCGCAGGGTGCCGTTAAGATCAGCATCGAAGGAAACAGAATGCCCCTGTAGTCGCTGCTGCTCACCTGCAGGGGGCAGTAAGTCTCTGCATGGTTTGGAGTGGCGACGAGAGCACAGCCTAACAGGAGTGCTGCAACGTGAACCGAGATTTCCAGAACCGTCTAAACGCATGAACCGCAGACTTGCTGCATTTTTGCTTCACGTTACCTTCAGGACTTCTTCTGCAGATCACTAACGCTGTGCGTCTCCCACAGGGTCCCTTGAAGAAGGGCATGTCCCGCGTCGACAAACAAATGCGTAGATTTGCAGACATCCGACGCCTGACCAAGCCGGGTCACGCCGTGAAGATCAGCGTGGAAGGAAACCGGATGCCGCTCTGATACTCAGATGTCTATATTTAATGTTTTGTTTGTGAAACGTCCCCCCCGTCGCCCCAGGTCCAGCTCTGCCTTACAGGAGAACCTCAGTCAGAATGTGAATCTTTGCTGGACGTCAGGAGCACTAAACCTCCTGTGAAAGGAGAACCCGGTACCTTTCACCTGCGAACTGGAGCTGCAGCAGCAGCTTGTTTTATTACTGTTTCATTAAATGTACCAAATGCTTGATGGGCAGACCACTCTTTTCTATGTGAGGGAAACATAAAGACATCATGTCAGAAAACCTGTGGATCTGATCGCTTCATTCTCCTCGGAGTTCACGCTCAGAAACCTGGACGTTCTGGTGGTTGAACTGGGCTTTGCTGGGTTTATCATAGTGAAAACCTCACAATGTTCTCCTGCTAGACTGACCCAGCAGAACATCTGCAAAACCTTCATCTCTGCGCCGTTCTGGATGTCCTCAAATTCAGTTTATCTGAGAAAGAAAGGTGTCCCCTGAGGCAGGAGTTCTCACTGCTGGTGTTCCACAGGGTTGGATTCTGTGCCCCCTCCTCTTCTCCACCTGCACCACATCTCTGAGCTTCAATGTTCACTTTTCTTTACTGTTTCTATGCTGACGACTCGGCTCTTTCTGTGTTATCCACATGACGGCGCTGTCGTCTCTGAGTGTGGAAAACATCTGGATGATCTGAGGAAATCCTGATGCTTCATGCTTACCACACTTCTGAAAACGAATCTCATAATCTGAGTCTTATTCTCATTTTATCACAAATAATAAAATAATCCCAGCATCATGCCCTTTCTGACTTTTCTAAACTTTGTGTCAGATTAGCTGCTAAAAGTCCGTTTATGTTCAGTTTACGAAAAACTGAGAAATCTTACACAAAAAGATGCTGAGTGAGCAACTAACACAACGATGAACTGATCCAGGAGAACCAGGACCAACATTTGCAGGTCTCAGTGAAGGTCCAAGTTCGTGATTCAACAGAACCAGAATGGACCCAAAACCATCATGTCACAGAAGGTTCATCTGGAGAGAAAACCTCATGAGGAGAACGTTTGTACTCTTCAGTTTTTGACGAGATTTTCAAAAGATTCTTCAGGCTGATCATTTTCTGTTTATTTAGCAGATTATTGGAGGAGAATCACATCAGAAGCAGGTCAGGACGGTTCCGTCCCCGCAGGTCAGGACGGTTCCGTCCC
>BSAI01004212.1:70780-83915 GCA_036245035.1 Adrianichthys oophorus | reverse complement strand
GCAGGTCAGGACGGTTCCGTCCCCGCAGGTCAGGACGGTTCCGTCCCCGCAGGTCAGAACGGTTCCGTCCCCGCAGGTCAGAATCACAGCAGATAGTTGACAGAACTGGAACCTGATCCTGAATCCCGGGCTGGATTTTCTGAAACATGGAAGAATGAATCAGAGCATCTTCTCATAACTGAATGTTCTACTTTGTTCTGTAGAATGTGAAGGGGAAACAAGTCTCAAGAACATTCTTCAAAATAAAAGTTTTGTTTCCTGTCTAAGATGTACATGGACTCCCTCAATCAGAGAAGGTTTTCCTCTGAAGTTCGGCTCTCTGAGCTCATGGAGCCGGCAGAGGGAATGCTGTTCTTCTGATGGAAGTGAACACTCCTCCAGTCACAGCAGGACGGGGGCGTGGCGCTGCATTCAGGCGAGCTCAGAACATCTGATTCTTTTAGGATTTTTCTTCCTGTTTTAGCCAGGTGAAGCTGCAGGTGATTGGTTGATTACAATTGAGCAGCAGGTAAGCATTTATGCTGGTGCACCTGCACAGAGGAGGGCGGAGTCTTAGCTGAGGGGGCGTGTTCTGCGCCATTTGGAGGAGGCGTGGCCCATTCTGTTAGGAAGGCTGTTCATTCCGATCCGGTCAATTGGGGGCACTTTGACTCGCCGCTGTGGAAACTCCGCCCCCTTTCTGTAGACAGATGAAAGGGTTAGAGTTCTGCTGTGACCTCCCGAGGACGCTGCACCACAGGAGCAAACCTCTGATTGGCCTCCATGAGGCGGAGCCCCACCCGGTCCAGCGCAGGAGCACTCCTCTTCATCCCCATACCGCTCTCCATCTTCACCAGGTGTGCTGTTAGCTCCGCCCCTGAACGGCCCTGAAAGGCAGCAGCAGACGGCTTGGTTTACCCGCTGGAATACAAGCACACGCTGGGATAAGGCTATTTACTGAACTAGATGATGATAGATATGAGCTAAGGCTTAACTGGACGTGGCTATTTCCTGGTGAAACAAAGATGAAACCTGGTTTGTGTGCTTTCCACCACAGGTAAGCCCCCCGAATAGTAATGATTTAACTGCAGGAGCCTTGATGGAAATGGTTGTGTGCTGTGCACCTGCGCGTGCGTGCACCACGTGCAAAAAAAGAGACTAACAAAGTCAGCAAAAAAAGAAACAGCAAACATGAAGAAACCGCTGTGGAGTCGAACATGAGAGGAGGCAGACCTCTGCGCCAGAAGGCCACGGCAGCAGCTCCAACAGTTCCGTTACAACCAAAGACAGGCTGCAGCTGCTTTATCCACGCTTTAAGAAATAATCAAACGCTCCTTTTTACGCCTGTTTTGGGACAATACAGAACGGCGTGATTTACGTGCTATTTTTAAAACGGGACAATAAGCTGTTATTTACTCCTGGCGATTATTGAGTCTTTTCGCTTGCCATAGTTGAGCGCGTGAGTCCAACAAACCAAAGATGACATGAGTAACAGCGTTTAAATGCCCCGCAGGTCCCACAAACACAAAGGTCAGCTTCTGCTGTCTCTGTTCTGCAGTTTGATCTCCTTCCTCCTGCTGGGAGGTTCAGACCTTCTCTGTGCAGCTCAAAAACAGGAACATCTGACGGGATCCTGTTTGTTCCTGAGGAAGCTGTGAGAGCTGCAGCTACAAGGAGACCTTCAACACCAAATCCTTCTCACGTTTTCTTCAGTTCCATCAAAGATCCACAACCCTGCAGGACCTTTGGTGAAGATCTGCTTTGTTCTGTGAAAACGTCCCATCCTCAGTCCAGATTCAGCAGAGATGATTCATGAGCATTCACAGTGAAGAAAAGTCCTCCACATTCATCGGTGAAATGTTCTGTTTTCTCACACGAGTCCAATTCTTTTAGAGATGTGACGAACTGAAAACTTTGGATTAAGGAACAGAAAAACATCATTTGAACAGATTAGGAGGATCACCCGAAGGGGCGGGGCCTCCCTCTGATCTCATGGTGACATCTCTGCCTGGTTGATTTTTATTTGGGCAGAAATGATCCAAGATCTGCTGGTTTTTATTTCCTGACAAACCTTTAGTTTGATCAGTTCTGTGGTTTGTCATAAAGACGGTGAATAAAGTCGGAGTTCAGAAGCTGAACATGAAAGATGGGTGAACGTGATGAAGGATGAACGACAGGACAGACAACACGTGTTTACACAGAAATAAAAGAAGGGTGGGACCCATCTATGTAGAGGGCTTTGGGACGGGTCTAATCCCTGAAGGTGCAGCAGGTTCAGGGGCTCAGGTTTCATTTGGATCTGCTGGAAATGCTGGATGAAGCTGCTGCTTCTCCTCTGGTGAAGATCTTCAGTCTGAAGCAAACCGCTCTGCCTTCCCCTGGTGGTGTGTTTTTGTACAGAAACACAAATATCCCCACAATGGGATGGGGCCCTCCTGCCAGGGGCCCCGACAGTGAACGGATCCTATTTTCCTGTCCTCCTGCTGCCTCAGACGGATCACATCTCCTCAGACCAAAGAGAAAACAGGCCGGAGCTCCAAAACCGCAGCTTCACACCACCTGACACCTCCTGATCCCGGCAGCAGAGCCGTCCGGGGAGAAGCTGCTTGCTTGTTTGGTTTCTAGACGGTTCTCAGGACTCCTGATGCTTTAGTACTGATCTGGACTGTTTCCCTCTGAGGTCATGCGACCAGACGTTCAGTGTTGGGATGAGGTGAACTGGTGTCCCAGCAGGAAATGACATCATAGAGCCACTTCCTTTCAAACAAAAGGTGACACAGATGAGAGGTTTGATGGTGAGGTCTGTGACCTTCATCTGTGTTTCTCACAACTTCCCACCTTTTATAAAAATGATCCCAAACTTTCCCACAGAAATGAAAATAAAGGAAAACCGAGCTAAAAGGAAAAATAGCTTCCGAGCAGATCTAGTTGTGGGTTAAATTCCTAGACTCACCACTTGTGCCTTTGAGCAGGGCACCACACTTTACTCTGTAAATTCATCTGTTGATTTCTTTGCTGAACATTTTCAACTAAAACCTCTGCTACATGAAAAAAAGTGATTTTTTTTTTTTCTGCTTCTTTTTGGCTGGATGACGACATGACACAAAGAAAACCGGGTTTGGAGTTCTGACCTGAACTGGACCTTCATGGATCCTGAAAGCCCCAGCAGAACTGCTGAGAAGGAAGACGGACAGCAGCAGGGGGCAGCAGACATGCATCTGCAACAAGAAGCAAACCCTCCATCAAGAGCCAAAAAGATGTGAGACAAACAGAAAACATCAAAAGGCACAAACAAAAACCACTGAAAGACAAACACATTTGTGTCAACAAAAACCACAGATACACAAACGGTAAACAAAACACTAAAGATACACACAAACAAAACAGGACATGAACAGAAGCAAAAGTTAAAAAAAAAAAACACTTTTAACAAAATAATTCAAGAAAAACAACAGGAAAAATGCTGAAGCAGAAGCATCCCTGCTGCGCTCAGTTGACCTGCAAACATTACAAACAGACTCGGATACAACACAAACCTTCAGAGAAAATCCTCCTGAACATCACAGATTTCTGAGTCGACCAAAACGTTCATACAACAATTTTCAGTTTCTACTTTGTCAGGAACACTGACAGAAACTCCAGAAGATGTTCAGAAAATCAGAACCTAAGCTGAGTGTGATCCACAACACATGATACTGACACACACACACACACACACGCACATGCACACACGCACACACACAGTTTGAGGCCTGAAACTTATTGTCCAGCAACATCTTCTAATTTTAGCATTTTCCATCCCTGCAAATAAACACCTTTTGATTGTCACTTGTACTCCTGCTGACGTGCACGTTCCTGCATTCTCTCCAACATCAAAGACACACATGACAACAGCAACACATTACACGAACACACAACCTTCTGCTGTCACACACACAAACTTGTCGAGTGTCACATTCAAATAGTCCTGGAAGCTTTTAAGACGCTGATGATGAGAATGAAGAGCAACGTTTTACACGTGCACATGGGAAGGCACATGCGCACACACACACACACACACCTGCTCTGCAAAAACATTCATGTTGAAACAGGAATATCCAACAGGAAGCAGTAATGACAGGAACATGCCTGAAAAGGACAAATACCATGCTTTTATTTTGGTAGGAATGACCAGAGGTTAGTGGAGAAGCGGTGCAGCAGGGGGACTCCTCGTGCTCCACCTCCCATCCTACCTTAAGCGCCGAGCGGGACCTCCTCCTCTTCTCTGCTTTCTTCAGGCTCTTCTTCATCTTTTATAGCAGCTGCTGTCCAATCAGGAGCCCCCGCTCTGCTGACATCACAGCCTGACCCGTCATGCCCCCGTTACCTGTTAGTGAAAGGTCCCAGGAGCAGAATCCTGTCATCCTGGATGTCAGCCTTTAAAATAACCCCCCTCCCCCGTCTGACTTGCTCTAGGGTCCAAACACAGACAGGAGATCCGGCTGTTCTGCGGAGAACTCCTGAAGGTCAGACTGAAGGTCAGGAGCCGATCCTGAAGGCGGGAGCGCTCCTCCACCTCTGCTCCCGTTGAGGACCTCCCCACATGTTCAGCAGACGTGTCAGTCGGGTGTTTCTTCCAGGCTTTTCTCAACAAAGTGGGGTCTGGTGACTCGTCCAAGAACACAGCGGTCAACAAGTGTGGGATTCGAACCCCAGAACCAGGTGATTGTCAGATGGCTGCTCGTCATGAGGATCACGTCACTTCTCCTCCCTCTCTCCTGCATTCAGGTCCATGGTTCTGATGGAGGAGTCCCACAGTAGTTACAGCTCATGACATCATGAAGCTGCAGCTGGGTTCTGGTTCTGGTTCTGGAGCAGAGTCCTCAGGGGTTCCTGCGGCTGAAGATCCCAGGAGATGTCTTCCTGCAGATGTTTCTCCGTCTCAGCGGCTCCTGTGGTTCTGATTGGTCTCGTTTGTTTCCAGCAGGAGCTGCAGTTCTGACTCTGATGTTTGGAGATCCGGTGACTCTGACATGAGGGTTTTCCTGGACGTTCCCCGCCGTGCACCTCGCTCCCCTCCGGCTCTCCTGCACCTCCCGGTTGACTCAGCCGTGCTGCAGCTCTGTGTGGATCTAAGAGGCACAGGAGCGCCTCCAGCAGGTGAACCGTACAAACACACGACCTCTCCGTGCTCTTCCTTCTCAGCTCTCCCAGGATGATGGGGAGGTGCCACCTCGGCTTAGGGATGTTCGGCTGTAAGACTGCAGCTCTCAGGAACAGTCTTCAGTTCCCACAACAAGCATTCCTTCATCTGCAGTGAAATGTTCCACAAAACGTGGATGAGAGCAGAAGAATGAGAGCAACCTCCTCCTGTCACTCCTGAGAGTCTCCTGCTGCTCCTTTGGAAGAGCCCCATGCTGTTTAGGATCCTGTGAGCTCAGCATCCTCCAGCAGGGGGAGCCAGAACCGCAGCTTCTCTGCATAGTTCTCTGCAGAACTTTGGTTTGACTCACGGAGGAGAAGATGTGATGAAGAAGAGTCTAATGCAGAGCAGATGTTCTCTTTCCACGCTGCGGAGGCTTCATCTGAACATTTCTGCTTATGTTTGGAGCTCGGAGGCTCTTACGTGACAACACCCTGTCACGTGACTTCCTAAAAGGGCGGAGCTTAGAAAGCGAAAGCGTGTGGAGTCGACGCGTGTGTTTTTCTGCTGTGGAAGTGACTGATGTTTTCATGTGTTTCTGCTTTCACACTGACTGATGAAGATGAGCTGTTCAGAGGAAGAGGAGGCACACAGACGTGTTCTGAAAGAGGCGGAACCATCTGCAGCTGAGCCCGAACCCTTTAGGCCTGATCCTGGATCCCCGGTCTCCAAGTAAGTTTCCGCTGAGGCTGGCGGCCTGACGTCTTCTCTGAACGCGGTCAGGAACACTCGGTTCTCCTCCTGTGGGTCCAAACCATGGAGGAGGAGGAACCCACAGCGCAGTGTTCCAGTGTCAGGGCAGACTTTGAAATGATGACGATGATGACGTCCGGAAGCTCTTCCTCCTCCGAGTTCTCAGGTTCCCGCTCAGATCTTCTTGTTGCTTTCAAACGTCTGACTGTTCATGATCTGATGATTTGAATGAAAGAGAAATATGTTTATTTCCCCAACTCTGAACTTTTACTTATTTCCCCTTTGTGCTGAAATTCCAGTTTTTCCTCTGTTCTTCCTGAAGTCCTGAGTGAAATCCCAGAGCTGATTAGAGTGAGGTTGAGATGAAGCTGAGTGGGAATCAGACTTCAGGTCCCGTCTGTTGTTTGTGTCTGCAGAGGTCAGACGCCCCCCGTGAGGGTCACGTCCGCAGCGTCCAGCTGTGGATCCATGAAGAGCGACGGATCCAAAGGTCTACCTGAAAACTTCCGTTCTGGACCTGGATCTTCAGACTCAAAGTAGGCCTCAGAATCCTTCCTTTTGGTCTTGATGGTCAGAGACTCTGCGGTGGTCTTTCACCCCCCCTGCGGGGGTTGAAAGCGTCTGGGAGGAACGTTTTCCTCTGTTGAGTAAAGGCTTTAACCGTGTTTGCAGAGCTCCGCCCCTCCCACAGGGGGGCCGCCCTGAAGCGTTCATCTGGGAGTCCTCGAAGAGCGACAAATCTATGGAATACATCATTAACTTCACACATGAACCTGGATCCCTAGAGTCCAGGTAGGAACCGGTCTCTGGCAGAACAAAGTTCTCATGAACCTTTAGTGCACATCAGCAGATCCAGTCTAGGCTTTGTGCTTCTGTAGGGAAGTCTTCCTGGAACATGAACTGTCTGTGCTTCAGTCTTCTCCTTGGTGTCCACAGACAGAGGAAGAGGAGGGATGTTGGTGAAGAGGAGCTGTCGTCCTGCTGCGCTTCATGTCAGGACGTCCTGAAGGATCCGGTCTCCACCTGCTGTGGACGCTGGTTCTGCAGAAGGTGCATCCCCTCACACTGGGACCAGTCTGCTGCATCAGGGCTCTGCTCCTGTCCTCTGTGTGGGTCCAGAACCGGTGAGTTCACTCAGACTTTAGTGGAGCATTTCAAAAAGTTTCATTCGTCACATGAAAACTGAAAAACGGTCAGAACCTTTAGGGAGTTCTGGATCAGTTCTTCACTCTGAACCTGTGAGTTCTTGGAGAGGAAAACTCTGAGGAACTGCCACAACGCACTCGGGGGTGTCGTGTATGAGAACTGGACTGAGTGACACCCCCCCTCCCGGCGTTCGAAACAGGAAGTACCTGCTGGTTCAGAGAAACCAAAACCTTCCGCAGAGAAACAAACGGCTGGAACGCAGCCATTCCACTGTCAGAATAACCATTCTTGTTCTGATACGTTTTTTTTACATCATTTTCATGATATTTTTCTGTACTTTAAGTTTTAAACTGACCAATCAGAAGCCTCAATAAAAGTAGGAGGAGCCTGCTTACCTCGTTCAAAACGTTTGACAGATTTTGTGTGTTCGTTCAAATGGTAGGGGCGTGGCCTTCCACCAAGCTCACTCCTGATTGGCGAGAGTGGTTGCCACAGAAACTGTGACTCAGACTGTATTTGTTATTTATGTAGGATGGATACCCGTTAGTTGTAACCGAGCAGCGGCGACTGTTGTTCTTGGGGTCCAGACATTTTTACAAAGCTTTTACGTTTATAGATAGACATTCAAATCTGAACATATATACGGTATGATCCTGGTCTATCCACCACACACACAACCCCATAGAATGGCATAGCTAAGTAGGATCAGTATACGTTTATGTCAGATAAGTCCGTTTTTAAGGAGGATTTAAAAATAACTTTGCTCTTTGACTGTGAAATAGTTTGTGGTAATGACTCTTTTTAATGCTATTAGTTTTGCTTTTTGTAAAGTGAAATGACCGGCCTCCGCATGTCTTTTAGAATAGTTGTTCAATAGTTTTTGCAACTAAATTGGAGATTTCCATAAATAATAAACCGTGTTTTTGTTACAATGATGTTCCTGATAAAAAGCAATAATAAATAAATCCATGAGTCTTACTTGTAGCCAGTGGAACTGTTTTTGTGTGATTGCACTCCAGTGCTACTGTGTTTTGTACTTTTTAAACTTTGCTTAACAGTGTTGGTGTGGTCGTTGACCACATTACCAATCAGTCATCTATATTGGAAAGACTGAGGGATGGAATTTTACATTTCCCTGCTTGTGATGTTAAACAGCATTTCTACTAATTGTAATAATTGCTCCTCCCGTTTTAGTTACTATGTCATCCATGTGTTTTCCTAAGTTCATGTATCATCAATAGCTAGTCCTAAAAGTTTCATTTCATTTACGTGCTTTGTTACTGTTTTTTTTACACTTAGGGTTAGACTTTGGAGCCAAATACCATGCACATTTAAAACTAGCTCATGAATAAATGGTTAAATCGTCAGCGTACATTATGACTTTAGATTCATTTAAAGTTATTCATTTGTAAAAAATGCTATAAAGCAACAAAAAGACAGTTTGCGTTCTGTTACTCAACTAACTCTCAGTCCAAAACAAAGGATTTTTCAACTCCTTAACCTTCAAGCTTTTTAATAACAAACAGAGAAATCAAGCATTACTGCTCCAATAGTCTGTCTTCTAAATCTTTGTACTAATCATCTGTCATTGAAGTAAGTGCTATGGTTGTTCAGTCACCCTTTCTGTAGGCATGCTGGTAAATTCATGTAAATAAATGACTTGTGGTAAAATAAAACTGAATCTGTTCAAAGATTATAGTTTCTCTGTATCACAAAAAAATGGTGACTGAACTGACTAATTTGTTTGGAGCCGGAAGTTTTCTTTGGATGATGTCACACTCACTCAGTCCAGTTCTTTGATACAGTTTGTGGTTCTGAGCAGACTGGAAGAAACAAAAACACTGGAACATCTGTTATGACCCCAAAAAACGTGTCTGAAACTGGATCTTTGGCATGAAAATCGGCCCCCACAGGTCCAGAGGAGCATAACTAGCAACAAAGTCACAAACATAATTCTGTAAACCTCAACCTGAACTATACATGTGATGTTCCAGCTTCATGTATGTCATTTCACATCTTACTACAAGTGAAAACATGGCAGAAGACCAACCCACGAACAGACTTGACTGACACGGAAAAGCATAACCGAGTGTCTCCAGAGTGTTCGTCGTTTGGTTGTTTTTGATCCAGTAGTGTGTTGGAAGTGTGCCACCAAAGGTTAGGGTTGAACACTGCCGAGTCTGTCTGATCAGTGTTTCAATCAAAGAACAACCCGACAGAACATGACCCAGCATGCCTCACTGCAAACACTAGAACATCCAAAAGATCTGCTGATGAATTCAGTTTTTAAACGGAACTTCTGCTGGTGTTTTGTTGGACACTCATGAAAGAGTTTTCTTTCTCTACTCTCATTCTACAGCAGATGTTGGTCTGCGAGAGCTTTTAGATGAACATCAGTCCAGTTTGAGGAGAAGGTGTGAACATGCGACCGAGGAGTTTTTTAATGATACGGCGACCACCGAGATCTACACTGAGCTCTACATCACAGAGGGACTGAGAGAAGAGGTTCAGACCCAACATGAGGTGAGGCAGCTGGAGACCTCCAAGACCAACAGGTTTCATGATGCTCCAATCAAGAACCAGGACATCCTTAAACCCTTACCTGACCAACACGGATCCATCCGAGTGGTTCTGACCAGCGGCGTTGCTGGAGCTGGAAAAAGCTTCTCAGTGCAGAAGTTCACTCTGGACTGGGCCGAGGGCTCGGAGAACCAAGACATCAGTGCTGTGGTTCCTCTTTCCTTCAGGGAGCTGAACTTGATCAGAGATGAGCCGCACAGTCTTCTCACTCTGATCCAGCTGTTCCATCCAACACTCCAGAAGATCCCAGCAGAACAGCTGTCTGTCTGGAAACTGCTGTTCATCTTTGATGGTCTGGATGAAAGCAGACTTTCTCTGGACTTCAGCAACAGTCCGGTGGTGTCTGATGTCACACAGACGTCCTCCATCAACGTGCTGCTGATAAACCTCATCCAGGGACGTCTGCTGCCCTCAGCTCTGGTCTGGATCACTTCCAGACCTGCAGCAGCCAATCAGATCCCTCCTTCATGTGTGGACAGACTGACAGAAGTACGAGGCTTCAATGATGCTCAGAAGGAGGAGTACTTCAGGAGGAGATTCCCAGATGAAGAGCTGTCCAGCAGAATCATCTCCCACATCAAGGGCTCCATGTCCCTCTACATCATGTGTGAAGTTCCAGTCTTCTGCTGGATCACTGCTGTGGTTCTGGAGAACATGCTGACCACAGAGCAGAGAGGAGAGCTGCCCACCACCCTGACTGACATGTACTCACACTTCCTGATGGTCCAGACAAAGAGGAAGAAGAACAAGTACCAGCAGGAACATCAGACAAGTCCACAAGAGCTGACAGAGACTGACAGGGAAGTTCTTCTGAAGCTGGGGAGGCTGGCATTAGAACATCTGGAGAAAGGAAACATCATGTTCTACCAAGAAGACCTGCAGCAGTGTGGTCTGGATGTCACCGAGGCCTCAGTGTACTCTGGAGTTTGTACTGAGATCTTCAGAAGAGAATGTGGATTCTTTGAGAATCCGGTCTACAGTTTTGTTCATCTGAGCGTTCAGGAGTTTCTGGCTGCAGTCTACATGTTCCACTGTTACTGCAACAGGAACACTAAAGTTATGGAGGACTTCCTGAAGGATCAAAGAAACATCTCATCTCTGGATGAGTTTCTGAGGAGAGTCATGGAGAAATCCTTGCAGAGTCAAACTGGACACCTGGACCTGCTGGTTCGCTTCCTTCATGGTCTCTCTGTGGAGTCCAACCAGAGACTCTTAGGAGGCCTGCTGGGTCAGACAGAGAAGAATCCAGGAACCATCCAGAGAACCATCAACAACCTGAAGATGGTACAACAGGAGGACGAAATAGCGGAGAAGGACTCACTGCCATGGCAGATGATGACAGGAGATAAAATCTCTCCTGACAGAAGCATCAACATCTATCACTGTCTGATGGAGATGAAGGACCTCTCAGTTCATAAAGACATCCAGGAGTTCCTGAAGTCAGAGAACAGAGCAGAGAAGAGACTCTCAGAGATCCACTGCTCCGGTCTGGCTTACAAGCTGCTGACATCAGAGAAGGTTCTGGAAGAGTTGGACCTGGACACGTACAACACGACAAACGAGGGTCGACGGAGGCTGATCCCAGCTGTGAAGAACTGCAGGAAATTCAGGTGAGTCCAGAAGTCTGTTGTGTGTGAACACAGCTGTTAAATCAATGACAGAGGTTCATAGTGTTTGTTAAAGACTTCAGTGTGTGGCGTTAAACCGGTTGCTGTTTTCCGTCCAGAGCTTTTGCTTGTAATGTAGAAAACATGACGATGAAGACTCAAAGGTCAGGAGATCTGTCGCCATGATGAACAAAGACCTTCACTGGAGACACAACTCCAAAGTCTGCAGGGCCGGCAGAGGAGGACAACGTTGAAGTCATCATCTTCAGTTTGCTTTACTAACGAAGCACCAGGTCAAACCGGGGTTACCGGGTTCTGAGAAAGCACCAGGCAGAACGCCATCATCATGAGGATGTTTGGAAGCTGAGTCATGGCGTCTGGACCTAAAATGTTCTTCCTCATAACGTTTCTCCTTCGTGCAAGTGGCTTCACGATCAGACGAATGAAGGCACTCGAATAAGTGGAGAAACGTTTTAGAAAGAAGATTTGGAGTCCAGGAGTCCTGACTCAGCGTGAAGACATCATCACATTGAGGAATGAGAGCCTTCACTGCCATTGTGATGATGTCACTCAGCTCAGTCCGTCAAACCAATAAAGTTATCCAAAGGTTGTGAAGTATTGGTAAGAATAATGGAGGTTAGACACCCTTATGACGTACGGGTGATGCTGTGATACAGTGTCCTTACACCACACTGGAGACGTTAGGAAGGTGTGAGGACTGGCTCCTTACTGACTGCACAAATGCTGCATGCACGGCATGTGCACGTGACACGTAAGTGCACGTAGGACGTCCTTACAAACGACAGGTTTGATACTGATCATGGAGGAGAAATTCATCATTGCCCTTTGTGTCCGGCTGGAATCGTATGACGGCATGTCTGTCATAAATCAGAATAGAGCTGTGAAGGGAAAAACCTGGAGCGAGATTCACCAGATTTACACCGCTTCCACATTTCACACCAAGCCTCTCAACTGTGAGGACATCATGAACCGCGTTCAGCGTGTTCACATGCTCGATGTGAGCGTAGCATAAAGCTCTGTCTGTGTGCCTCTAGGTTACAGGCTGTGAAATCTCTACTGAAACAGCCGCAGTGGAGAGAAAAACTCCCCCCAAAGAAACACTAGAACAGCTGTTGTTGGAAAACCGACGGTTAGGAACTGCAGCAATCAGGTTGGAGGATGCAGATGGACAAACGCGGAGCTACTGGAACATCAGATATGAGGAATAATCTTGACTGCAACAACGAGATGCAGATTGACTAGAATGATCAGAGGACAGGTCTACTGAACAAAGGCGTGTAGAACATGGAGTTCATCCTAAAAGGACCCCCCAGGGGTTTCAGAGACACAGGAGGAGGCGAAGGAACGTCACAGAAAAACACGTCATTTCATCTCATTAAAGATCACCTGTCTTTGTCTTCACAGACTCACTAACTGTGGGCTCTCAGAGATGGACTGTGGAGTCGTGGCTTCAGCTCTGAAGTCCAACCCGTCCCACCTGACAGAACTGGACCTGAGCAAGAACCAGCTGAAGCATTCAGCAGTGGAGCTTCTGTGTGCTGGCCTGCAGAGTCCAAACTGCAGACTGCAGGTTCTCAGGTCTGTTGGTTCATCTCTGAAGGCTGACTTCACTCCAGCTTTTCCAAACAGTCAGATTTCCGCTTCCAGAAATACTTTCCAGAGAACAGCTGATCCGCTGCCTCTTCCTCCTTGTTCTTCAGGATGTGGTGGACTTCTCACCCTGTTGAAGTTTCCTTCTTCTGCGCTTGTTAACACTGCTGTTGCCCCCCCTCTGAAGATGTCAGCTTTCTGATGAAGCTCTCGACTGAACCTCCAGAGCTGCTGACCTCCTTCTGACCATCTTCAGCAGTATCCTAGCACAGAAAGCTGGGAGTCATTTGGATCTGATCTCCAGGGTTTTGATCTGATCTGAACTCCAGGGTTTTGA
>BSAI01004212.1:52356-70770 GCA_036245035.1 Adrianichthys oophorus | reverse complement strand
TCTGAACTCCAGGGTTTTGATCTGATCTGAACTCCAGGGTTTTGATCCGATTTCCAGCTGTCCACGTCTCGGGTCTCACAGCTGTGGTTACAGTTTTGTTTGTAGTGGACCTTCTGTGCTTTGGAGAAATGCTTCTGCTTCTGACTGAATGTGAGGCTTATTTAAAAAACACATTGAGGAATATTTTAGTCTTGAAACTCTGGAATCTGCTGTGTGGAGCTCCTAACTCTAACCTGGTCCGGATGGAAATGTCCGGAGAGCCTCACAGAGAGAGTTAGCCTTCAGTCTGAAGCTTTGGCAGATGTCCATGCTGAACTCAGGAAGTCTTCTTCCATTGACTTGTGTTCTGAAGTGACAGCAGAACCATCAGAACTCTATCGTTCGAGTCAGATGTTTGACTTTTTTCCTGCAGAGACACTGAGCTGCTCGTGATCACCTGAACTCACCTGCTGCTTCACAGACCTTCTCTCTGTTCCCGTCAGGTTGGTGCGCTGCAGTCTGCTGAAGGACAGCTGTGCTGCTCTGATCTCGGCTCTGAAGTCCAACCCGGTCCATCTTTTAGAACTGGACCTGAGCAACTGCGACCTGCATGATGCCGGATTGATGCTTTTGAGCAGTTTAGTGGAGAGTCCTGACTGCAGACTGCAGACTCTGAGGTCAGGTCCTGTATTTAAGCTCAGATCGTGGTGATCAAACAGACTCAGCTCAGAGGTTCTGGATTTACCGAGTGTTGACGTGCTTCTGAGCCGCAGCAGTTTCTCCGTAGGAACTTCTTTTAACTGGAGTGTTGTTCTGTGGTCAGGTTGGAGCGCAGCACCTTATCAGATGCTGGTTTTATTGCTCTGGGAACGGCTCTACAGAACAACCCGTCCCATCTGACTGAACTGGACCTGAGCAGGAACAAAAACCTGCAGGATTCTGGACTGGTTCACCTGTGTGCTTTCCTTAAGGACCCCCGCTGCCACCTGCAGGTTCTGAGGTCAGTTTTCTGCTCCTGAAGTTTGTTCTTCGTGTTCTATCTTCAGCGACTGAAGTTTCCAGGTGTGGTTCCCGCCGGGGTCACCAAGAGGAACTTTGGTGACGGTTCATTCACAAGAACCTTGGGGGAGGGGCCTGTCGGTCACACGGGGTTTGGATGTCGCCGTCTGCTCTTCCGTGAAGCACTGGATCAATCAGCAGATGGTTAGATCTTCAGGGGGGGCCCATCTTCTTGACAGGTGTCCAGTTGCCCGGGTAACAAGCTGGTTGTGGACTACCTGTGACATCCCAGCGCAGAACCCAAGGGCATTGGAGTTGTTATCAGATGAGAATGCGTTCCTCCCTGAGGAACCGCATTGAGGGCCCACATGTTCTGACTGTCATTTGTTTCATAGAAGTTCAAACTCTTTTTGTGGTTAGTTTCTGTGGTTGAAGGTCAAATGTCTGCTAAAGATCCACCAAAAAGGGCGAAATACTGGAACATGATTGATCACATCATTTCCTGCTTCTTCTGGATTCAGGTTAAGGGGCTGTGATTTTTCAGCAATCAGCTGTGACGCTCTGGTCTCAGCTTTGAGGTCCAACCCGTCCCACCTGGTGGAACTGGACCTGAGAGACAACTATTTGGAGGATTCTGGTGTTCAGCGGCTCCAGGATCTGGTGGACAGTCCGGACTTCAAACTGCAGCATCTGAGGTCAGTAGAGCACTGGAGCCAATGAGATATATAAGCTAGAGTCGCTACGCTAGCTGGTTGCGTACGCAGAGTTGGAGGCCATATTGGAATGGTATAGATGGCGTTCACTGCTGTGCTCCAATCTACACACAGAGCTGGAAAAACAAGGATGTGACTTTTCACAATAAATGATCCTGTTCCATTTTAGGACGATCTGAGAGTTTCCTCAGAACGGTGAACGTTCAGGCTGATCTTGTAGTCTATTCAAATGGTAGCTTTTAGGTAGGATGACCGTGGTGGTATTTGTATGAGTGTTCGACCTCAGATCAGACCAGACGACCTGCTGGTAAGCAGATTACTAAGCGGAGGAAAAGAAATAACCAGGATTTCCTCAGTAGTGAAGATCCCAGCGCCGAATCCCCGTCAGGGGGGCGTACAGTAAACTGCCGGCCCGGTGTGACCCCTCTGATAGAGGCTGGGTGGGATCCGCTTGAGAACGGGACCCCCCCAGCCCGGTGTTGTGAATGCAAACGCCGCCCGGACCTCGCCGCTCCGGTGGAGACTAGCCCATAGCCTGTACAACGGCAGCAAGCGGTCTGCGGTGATGTCGGAGCGAGGAGTTCACAGTTTGTGTAAATCTTAGTCTGTGTGTGGATTTGATCAAATCACAGCCATGCATCAGGTATGCATTGTGTTGATGTATTTATTTATAGACACTTCCGTTGTTGATCTGTTGCTCTTTGTACACAATCATGAATGCCATGACCTGGGTCTTATGTTTCTTATAATCAGCTGCCTCTTTTTAAAAACGGACCAAAATTCAGCATTTTGGTGTTTCTGCTGAGCCGTCTCATCTTTTTATCATTTACCTATCTTGGACAACGGTAACAGGCCAGCGTGCCGTCTCTAGAAATCAAGAACTCATTGGCTGGAGTCGGTCCGACTCGGTTTTCTCCTCAAAGCAGATGTTTCACACGTGGACCTGCAGCTGTAACAGAACCAGCTCTTTCCTCAAGCTAGTTAGTCTGAGATCAATGATCCCGAGGTTTTGTGAAGCTGCAGCGTCTCGGTGAAGCTCTGAAGAGAAGCTCCAGCAGCTGAAGGAGTCGACAAGTTCTTTCTGGACTTTCAGAATGAGAACGAGGAGAAACGTTTCCAATGTTTCCTCTGCAGCACAGAGTCCTGGTGACAGCCCGGTCTTCCTCCTGGTGGAGAACCTGCTGGTCTGCTGAGACCTTTGAACGGACCATGTTCCTGGGAGGAAGAGATGGCTATCGACACTGGAGCTCCACATGGTGGACAGATGGAGAACTACAGCTCATCTTCTGATGTCAGGAAGCAAAATTCTCTCAAGCAGCTAATGTTAAAAGAAAATGTTTACTTTTTTATGTTAAGTATTTAAAACGGAGTCTTTTATAAAGTTTTCTGGTTATAGGTTCAGGTATTTGCCTTTGGGTGTCTGCGTGTGTGTGATGGGAAGCAAAAAGAATGGCTATACACCAGGAAGCGCAATACAAAACTGCTACATCCATTGAAAGCACAGAATTTTGTTTTGCACATTTAGAAAGATGGGTGTCATTTATATCACAGGATGCACATAAGCAGAAGTTTTGTTCTTCTTTACTAGAACGCACTTTTAAAAAAATGTTCTGTCATCTGCCATGAAGAGTGTTTTTTTGATTTGAATCAGTACCAAAACTCCGGACCGACGTTTAATGTCAGGATGCTGAGTGTTTGTTATTCAGGAGATCCAATCCATCTGAGGAGCAGTAGGATTTGCTGATGACCATCTTTTTCTTTTGATGGCTTCCATTAAAGAGCCCACATATGCCAAAGCAACTCTTTCAGCGTTTACGTGTTATAATGTTCATTCCTCACTGTGGTATTTTGATCCGTTCACACGTTTCTGAGCGTTCCTGTAAAATCCAGCGCTCTGAGCACCAGCCCCTCCCAACCCACAAAAACGACATTGTGATGTCACAAAGTGAGAACAGCGCCTTCCAGGAAGAGTTTACGCTTCTCAATACCGTCTATCTTCCGGTTGTGTCCCGTCTCTAATTGATGCCAGTTTCCAACAGTGGCCGGCCACCTTGAACAGGAGACAGAGTTTGCTCTGTTTGCTTTTGACATATTATTTTTTTAAAAACATCTGGATGATCCAGAACCATCCTCTTGGGAAAATAATGTAATAATTTATCAGGTAAAAAACAGTTTGTCCAACTTGGCTGATGAGTGAAGCATTATATTTTAGGTCACTGGGGGAGTGACCTACTGTAACAATAGGAGTATCAAACTACACGCTGGCTGGTGCAACCAAAAGTGTTCTGCCAAAGGAATGTTATTTTTTGTTAAATATATTTAGTCATTTTTGTTAAAGAAAAAGCAGGGAGAAAAAAAATCTATTAAAACCAAATTTGGAATGAAAAAAAACGAAGATTTTATTTATCGCCCGTTCCTAATAAAATGTTTTTGTTTTCTTAATGTTTTACAGATTTGACATTTTTATAATAAACGTCATGAAACCATCAAATCATCAGAGCTCTGTGTTAAAAGAAAACATTTCATGTATTTTTACCTCATTAAAATCCCAGGATGAACACATTTTGTGTCCCTGCGTTTTTGTTCAATTCCAGACTTCACAGCTGAGTGGAGTTTAAATCTGTTCATGTAAACCCGCTCAGTTACTCATCTGTTCATATTTTGACATTTGATTTAAAGTTGACATTTATTTAAAAAAACAATGAAGGTTTGAATAAAAGAAGTTCATGAGTGTTAGTTTCTGATGCTTTGGCTATGGGTCCTGGGATTTGAACTCCCTACGCTGCTCATCCCACTGATCCCACAGCTACCCTCCTTCCATTCATCTGGCTGCCTTAAAAGTCTAGCAGGAATCTTCAGAACCTGGATTGGCTGATGTGGTGAGTATCTGCCATGATGGCAGAAGCTGATCTCTTCTTCTTGTCTAATGATGCTTCAGAGCTAACGGCTGAGATGTGGCACCAGCAGAACCTCACGCTGAACAGGCGGAAGGTGTGCCGCAAGCTGCCTTCAGGGGTGAGAGAAGGTCATCGAACCCTGAAAGAAAAGCAGAACGTGGCAGTGGAACCAGGTCAGCACCAGGTGACAGAAGACTGCATGGTTCTTGATCATCCAGCAGGGGGAGCCAGAACCCTCCTCAGATTCACTGCAGACTCCTCTAGAAAGAGAACAGTTCTAAAATACTGGCTTCTCCTGGAACACTAGAAGGTGAACACTGAACGATGACGTCTTTACAAACAAAAGCATTTTATTTCCAGAAAGTTCTCATGAGAAAAGACGTGGTTCCTTCAAACTTTCCTCCAGCCTTCTCAGAGATCCTCGGGTTTCCAAACGTTCATTCTGAAACGTCAAAGTTGAGCCTCTCCATCCATCTCTACACATGGAAAGTGGAGGATCGGAGCAGCGAGAGACCTCTGCTCCACCATCCACGCGGCACCGGTCTCCTGACCTTCCTTTGGGGTTGGAAGGTCACAGGTTTAAGTCCCTCACAGGATTTCCTCAACCTTCACTGCCCTTGAGCAAGGCCCCAGCTGCTCCGGTGAAGCTGTGGTTGCCGCAGCTCCCTGGGTCAGAAGTTCACAGATGACCTCTGACCTCTGCCCTGCTGGAGGTGAGATGTTCTGCTCTCTTCAGATCCACCAGGAGGCAGAAGAAGAGCACGTGATGCAACATCGTCTGATTAAAACTCTGCTTTCTGTTTCTGAGCTGGACCTCCTGTAGAACATCTGCAGAAGAAGCAGAACCTCCAGAACCTTCAGAACACAGTCACAGTGAGAGGCTCATCCATCTGACGCACAACCAGCACACACTCCACAGGTGTCTGTGTGAGTCGGTGTGTGTCAATGTGTGCACCTGCTTAATCCTGAGTTCTCCACCCCCCACCCCCATGGAGCTGAACCAAAGGTGAGGCTGGACCGCAGCACACACACGTGCACACTCATTAACTACCCCCCTCAAAACATAAACATGTGCAGACCCCCCAACACACAATCCTTCATGCATGATTTCACATGTGTGTGTGTGTGTGTGTGTGTGTGCGTGCGTGCGTCTGTGGAATTGGCCCACTTGCTTTAAGCTTCTTATTCGTCCAACAATGGCGGCCCGCTGTGAGCTCAAGACCAATTAAAGCCCCTGACAGAGACAGCAGCTCCTGCTGACCTGGCTCGCCTGTGGTTCTGATCAGACTCTGAGGCGGGTCGACCAGCTGCTCCACATCAGTGACTTGTCACATCAACTCAGAGACAAGTTTTAGGTTTTGTTGGTGGGGGGGATTTTCCTCCTTATCAGGGTCACTGGAACCTGAACAGAACCTGTGGTTGAAGCAGAACCTCATCCAACCGACGTTCCAGCAGACTGAAAGGGACATGTGTGTGTGATGTGTCTGCGTGAGCGTTTTTACTTTCACCTGAGCGTGTTCCTCTCCTCTTCCTTTGATCGTTGTGATGCTGGCGTTATTTGAAAGAAACTTGGAACCCTTTGGTTCTGGTTCTTTTCTTTTTGCTTTTCCAGCTGATGCGTTTCTGTGACAGCTGAACTTACCTGCCTCACTCCTCATGACCCTGTGAGCCCTGAAGCCCCGCCCATCCATCAACTGAGTGATTGACAGTTTTTGACTGTAAACCAATGGGATGCATGGACAGGCTGCCAGCCGCTTAACTGGGCATTTAATTGTTTGACCAATAACCCTATTTTTCAGACAATAAGTTCAATTTTTTGGACTTATATGTATAAGTAATACACAAAATATATTTGTTGCTTTCCCACTCGTTAGTTAGTTAAGTTAGCAGTTATTTCCTGCTAACACCAGTAGAGGGCGCTGTAGTTGTGTATCAGTAACTCAGAAGATAAAGGGCTGTTCAAAACAATCATGAGGAGAATCTGATCGTTCTCCTCTTGAACTTGATGACGGGCGGCTGTGGTGCAGTGGTAGGGCGGTCAACCTCTGATCAGAACACTGCAGGTTCAATTCCCACCCTGCCCGCACATGTGTCAAAGTGCCCTTGGGCAAGACACAGAACCCCACATTGCCTCTAGTGAAAGGTTGGCGCCAGTGTTCAGCAGTGGAAACGCCATCAGTGTGAGAACAGGGCCGTGACTGTAAAGCACTTTGAGCCTTAAAGGAAGGTAGAAAAGCGCTTTAAATGTATACACCATTTACCATACTTTTCTGTTTTGAACCAAGACATGACTTTTGTTTTTAGATTTTCCTCCTCAGACTAATGCAGGACAGGAATTAATCTGTTAAGTTTAGTTTAGCAACCAGCTATTGTTCATATTTTATGACTGACTTTGTGTTATTTTGCACAAATGTCAGAGTGAAGCCCATTGAGACGACTGTTGTGTGATATTGGGCTAAAGAAAAAAACGGAATCTAAGTCATCAAACTGGGTCACAGAGAGACGGAAGGGTCCGGCAAGATGGCAGGCCAGAAACATGCGGTGATCTAAGTTCTGCAGAAGTTTGAGTGCCAAGCCTTCTCCCGTGTCAACAGGACAACCAATGAATATGTTGGCAGACTGTTGGTAAGAGAGAGGTTACTTTAAAAAATTGAACCCTGCATCAATTTCTTGCTCTGGAAGTCTCTCAAAGGGGAATTCAACCCACCTCTTGATTTAGTTTCTACTAGCTGATGCTCAGCTAAAAGTCCACAAAGCTAATCAGAGTCAGAATCCAGGCAAAAGGTCGAGGCAAAGAGTCAGATACGGAGCAGGGTGAGGTAAACGGCTGATCAGATCAGCAGCTGGAAGGCACAAACAACACTTCGCACGGACACTGTAGAACATCCTTTCTCTACAGTGCACTGAAGTCACCTGGCTTCGGGGTAGAGTTCATATGTTTTGCTAAAACAGTTTTCAAAGACATTAGCAGCTCTATTCTTCTTTATCCTAATACATCCCAAAGATTTTCCATCCATAGATCAGTGCGCCAACGACCCGCAATTTCTCCCTTTTTCTTCTGAATTGTTGCAGAATTACCTTAATTAAGAATAAAAAATGTCCACATTTATTAGGTTTATCCTATATGTATAGTATGTATAGTATACATTTGTTTCTTCTCCAGTCTAAATTTTACATACATAAGTGTAGAGTAAGAAAAAAACCTCCAGAATTTGATGAGTTTATGATAGAGATCTGTCAATGTTATGAATATCTTGAAAACATGAATACATCCAAGGCAAATAACATTGGAATACTCTGTGCTTTTTTGGTTTGAAAAATGCCCTATCTTAAGAATTTATTGTTAGTGTTTCTTTCTTTTCCTATTATTAATATTATGTTTATTTCTTACTTGCAATGATTCCATTTTGCTCACATCTCCATTGCTCCATTTATACGCTGCAATCGATTCTCTTCTATGAAAGATAATGTAACCCTCTGCCTTTCAGCCAAAGAGAAACACCTGGCACATGCTTTTACTGCGGCAGGCCCCACAGCTATTTAAGTTCCGGGTTATGCGGGGCACTTCCTGCTCTGGCTGCTGTCATTGCTGTGGTGCATTCAAGCGGCAGCAACAAACCTGGTTGCCTCATTCGTGCATCGACCGCCTTGCTTTTAAAGACTTTTGGCCAACTCGTCGGTGAGTGTTGCCGTCGTGGTCCAGTGACCACATGAACGCGTCATGTACGCGACAGCTCATTGTTCCAGACCGCCGTCGCTAAGGCTAAGCTAACGTGGCTCATGTCGTTTTGACGCCTTTGTTTGTTTTACTCGGCTCTTTTATTTTGTTCAATCAACGGCTAAATTTAAGTAGGAGTATTTCTGCTTGCTTTTGGAGGATGTCTGTTTGTACTGTTTTTGTTTATGTTTTTGAATTCGTTTCTAACCGGTTTGTGTTGGGCGCCTTTTGACTTTGAAAATGTATTATTGCCGAATAACTGTTGGTTTGATTTAAAGAGATGACTATGACTTTAAAATGAATAATGGACAACTTAATTTGACAACCACATGTGTACTTGACTTAAACTTTGAAACAAATGAAAGTAGTTTTGCTGTCTTGAACTGAATATTCTTGTTTTTGTTTTTTCCAAGTACATGTGATGTATTCGTGGTTCTTATTTACTGTTTTCTTTTCCCAGTAGTTAAACTGTCTTGTTTCTGATTCTATTATTCTCTGACCCTTCCTAGGTCAGATTTTTATTTTGTGATCTTCTGATTTCATCAAAGTGATGGTGAGTTACCCGCTCTGAACCAACCCTGATAACTGCATCTCTTCCAACATCCCAACCATCTGCAATAAATCTCAACGGGTTACCATCCTGCAACACATTTCTGGACCGCATCGACTTGGATAAATTCACTTGGACTAGCCTTCGTCCCATCCTGCTGGTGTCCCTTGTCCTTGTTTTTTGCTCTGTTGGTTTTTTTCTGCTCTGGTTTTCAATACAACCGGTTGACATTTATTCTGTCCTGCTTTGTGTTTTCATTTGCACACCCTGGGCCCCTTTAGGAGATTCTTTTTTCATTCTGTGCATGTCAGAGCGCCTAGCCTTTAGTCTCAATGCGTTACAATAACAGTGATTTCTACACGTCTTACTGATATGATTTGTAATTTTGTATGCTGTTCAATAAAGTTTATGGAAAAAATGGCAGTCATTCAGACACAGCTCCTGCAGGGAAGGTATAGTGTTGGATAAAGACGGAATGACCTCATGAACCCAGACATGGAGACGTGATTACGTATGCTTTTGCAAGGCTCTTCATGATAAATAAACCTCAACTCTTAACATAATTGCTGTCTTCTGTTCATTGTTGAAAAAAAAAGACCAGTTTTCACCCAGTGGCATCACAACTCAGCTCTGCCATTGGCTGAGTGAAATTCAGGGTCAGGCTGGGACACCTAAAGCATCTTCTCCTCCTCTCCATCACTGCTTCAACACTCTGTTTTGCACCTGATTAGTTTGTTCAGTCTCTTGAATCACTGGTGTACAATGTGAACAGGAAAGGAAAGAGCACAGTGCCCTGTGGGGCTCCCGCACCATTCATCACGCCAATCAGACAGGACACTTCCCAACCGGACAAACGGTGATCCATGAGACCAAGGATTCGCCAACACCCATCAGCCGCAGCTTCTCACCCAGCAACCAAGGCTGGATGGTGACGGCGCTGGAGAAATCAGACTCGCAGCGTCTCCCCGCCATTCAGGTGTGAATGAGCTCGCTGCAGCAGATAAATGACAGCATCGTCCACCCCCAGGTGTGGCCGGTAAGCAAACTCGTGAGCTGCGATTAAACCTGCAGGTTGAATTCTGGCTGCTCAGACACACGGCAGGAAAACCTGTACAAAAAAAAAAAAGTCAAGTTTCATCAGAGTCTGGAGGATGTTGTTGGTTTCTAAACTGGCAGCCTCTCGGCTTGTATTTCCTGAATGATTCTTCTGGACGTTTCTGCAGAGTCCATCTGCTGATGTTCCTGTTGTTGATCTTGTCTTTGCTGCAGCGAAGAAGCTCCTGAAGCCAAACAGACCGACGGCAGCAGCTGGAGTTCAGGGACGGGAAGTTCTAGTGCTGTGGATGTGGTTCTGGTGAGAGCGGGGGTTCAGGCGCTCTGGCTGCCCCCCCCGCGCTGGATGCAGCAGCGGCTCAGATGCTGTGCAGCAGAGGGGGCGTGGCTGCCGGCGAGGACCTCCAGTGGTGATCCGGCTGTTGGCTGGCAGGCAGCCGCCGCTGTTGTCCAACAAATCCCTCAGCTCCGCCCACTGTCATTAGAATCCCAGCAGGAAGGAGCAGGGGGAGGGGTGGGGGCAGGATTTGACATCTGTCCCACTGAAAATGAGGTGGACCACCAGGTAGCCCACCTGTGCCCCCATGCTGCCCCACTGAGGAGAAAGCATTTGTTCCTGCAGCCTGAAGGCTTTGGTTAAAATGACAAACCTCTGAGGGAAGAAGAACCACAAACGAGAAAACGGAATCCAGCCGCATCCATCAATGTGATCCCGCCATTCTTTTTATTTTGGAAAAAACAACTTTGACACTACAAATATTTTAAAAATTCTATTTTTATGATTTAAAATCTTTAGGAAGAAGGTAAAAGGAAAGGGAGAACAGAGGAGGTCCGTGTGGAGATCTCACAGCAGGTTCTGGGTTTGATGTGATCTCGATGATCCACTGATGGACAGAGGAAGGGAACCTCTGAGGCTGAAGCTGAGAAAAACGGCTCAGAGCGGCCTGGGGGGGGCGCCACCTTCAGTTCAGGTGGAGTAATGCTTAAAGGCCCCCCAGCAGACTCCTGTTTCATTCTCTGGGGGAAGGTTGAACAGCTGACCCCCCCACACTCACACTCTGCAGTTATGGAGTGAACAGCAGGTCTGTGCCCCCCCCCCCCCCCTTATCCCCCTAGCACTTAACCAGCCTTTGTAAACTCTAATGGGAAAAGTCATGTTAAAGTACAGGCCGGGGGGGGGGGGCAGAACCTCTGATCTTATGAGCCTCCTCTTCCTCATGTTTTCTTCTCATCTTCATCTTTCCATCCATGACTCTTTGATCCTCCATTGTTGTAGTTTTTCCTCAGGAGTAACTGTTTTTTCTCTTTCTTTTCAGTTTTTGTTTCATTTTTTCAAAAATATGTCATTTAGAAGTTTACCCCCCCCCCCCATCATGTTTTCATCCTTTCTTCCTCCCCCTCCCCTTTCTCTGGTTAATCAGTCCCTTTGCTGGTATGTCAGATTGTGATTTAGCTTCCTAATTGTTGCTGCAGATTAACTGACCTGCTCCCAGATTACAGATTAACCTGTTTTTTTTTTAGGGGGGGAATCCCTCATAGAATCAGTGAAATCAGCAGGATTTCTGATCACATTCAGTTCAAATGAATCTGCTTTAACCTCTGATGATGGTGACCATGGTCATAATCTGCAGACGACCATCTCCTGACCTGCAGCAGGGAGACAGGGAAGTCCCCCCCACACACACACACCTGAAGACAGAAACGGAGCAGCCGTTTAACGTGTTTAAGAAGGGGCGGGGCTTCAGTACCATATAGATCAAGTAACAGAAAAACAATAACAGAATAATAGTGTATGGAAGAAATGTTGATGCCTATGTGTCTCTGTCTGCAGATTGTCTGTCTGCGTGTTTTTTCTGTCTGAAGATTTCCTGCAGAAATCGTTTTCAAACAGAAAAACCACATTTGTCTCTGTTTGAACATGTTGGTTCTGTGAGTTCTGACCATCAGTCTCAGCCATCGTTCACACGCGCGCACACGCGCATCATGCCCACTGGAACATCGCCTCTGCAGGTGACCCCGGAGGTTCGTGGTTCCTGCGGCTCCGTCCTGAGCGCCTATTGGCGCCCCGTCTGTCATGTCACCGCGCGCGTGCGCGCCTTTCACGTGCACACACCTGCACTCAGCCGCGCTCTCTCTCACTTGTGCTTCAAAAACCGGCAGGTTCCAGCACGCGCAGCTTTCGGCAGAGAACGTGCGTAAGTGGAGGAGGGTTCTGGTGCAGAACACGAGGAAGTTCTGAGGAAGTTCTTCTTCTGGGATCTTCTGACAGCAGAAACATCAGCAGAGATCCAGTAACACCTGCGGACAGGACAGGTTTCCCGGATGATCTGATGAGTTTCTAACAAGGCAGGTCCATTTTAGAGGTGAGTTTTAGAACCAAGCAGAAGTTTTGATGAAAATAATTCTAGTTCATGACAGGGCTTCTGAACTTATAAAAACATGAAATCCAAAGATGAAAACTTTTACAAACAAATCTGCATTTTTAACAAACTTTAGGAAGATTAAAAAAAGGTTATTTTGTGTTTTTGGAGTTTGGAACTTTAGTGACAGTAGTAGGATGACAGAAGTTTGTTTGTGGAGACTGATCAAGAGGAAAACCTGCTGCAAACATCAGGATGGAGGAGAAGCTCTTCCTTTGAATGGAGAAACTTTATTGTTCCTTCTTACTTTAACAGAAACTCCTTTGGCTCTGACGTGAACTCGGTTTTTTGCTGGTTCGTTTTTAAATCTCTAATCCTGCAGAGAAAGAGCGACGTGTTTACTGTGCATCAGTAACTGGAACACCTGTTTGTTTGTTTGTTGCTGTCTTTTTGCTTTCACTTCCGTCTTTTATTTCGGTAAAATCAGCTTCTGTCAGCTTGATGTTCAGCATCAATGTTCTGACCAGCTTGAAGGAAGGGCTCAGTCACAGCTTTGGTTCTGGTCTGATCCCGCTCTGCTGGTTCTGCAGGTGTGAACGTTCACCTGAACTCCGGGCCTCAGAACGAGGGTCTCAGGTTTTTCCAGGTGGTTTGAGCTGCTTCAGACTTTGGTGAAGAAATAGTTTGGTGTTGGTTCTGCCTGTAGCGCGCGGCGCCCACGAAGTCTTTCCAGTCGGTGAGGACTGCCTCCACAGGTCACATTTTTAACCCCTAAAACGCGTGTGTCCGTCACGAACACGAAAATGCTGGACAGGTAACATGTGACGTCAGCCACATGCGTCTGATGCCTGGAGCTCCGCCCACCTCAATGTCAGTGATTTGACAGGACGAAACAAAGTGAGACTTTCTAATCACAACGACGTGCCTTAAAATGCAAAAGACTATAACTAATAAATGTTAACACCCCCCCCCCCCCAAAAATAGAAAATGAAGCCAAACTTCAAAGGAGTTAAAAAACCTTACTCTTTTTGTAAAAATGAACTTTTGGAGGTCAAAGGAGGTGGTCATTTAGAACTTTCCTGCAGGTGTGGACGCAGGAGTCGGGGCTTGGTCTCCTCTCACAAACGGCTCCTCCTGAGCTAGATGAGTGGAGTCACACACTTCCTTCCTCTCTTTCTAGGGTTTACCTCTTCATCATCTTTGCTGCCTCACTCTGCAGGACCGTTTCCATGGAAACACCAGCCTCTGTTTGGACAGCCGACCCCAGTGACCCCACCAAGCGAAGACAAGAGCTGTGTGGTGAGCCCAAGCTGTTCTTTCACGGCCCATTTCTGACCCTGAATCATCCGGCCAATCAGGGTCCGGGCTGCATTGGAGATAATCCTGCTGACTCAGTCTTTCTCCTTGGGGGTGGGGGGGTTCTGTAGGTTTCTATAAATTCTCATAACTATGCAGATTCAGCAGAGCGCCACCCCGAAGAACAGGGGTGATCATTTATAAAACAGAACAGTTCTGCAGTTCTGTTCACAGCAGATGAAGGAGCCCATTTTCCAATTCATCCAGTAATTTCCTTTCCTTGGAGGAGCAGAGGTCAGTTATATTCTGTGCATGTCAGCCTCTGAGGCTGCTGCAGCTCCGCTAATGGCCACTAGAGGCCGCTGCAGCTCAAACTTATTTCAGCGCACACATGAAATCCTCCATCAATCAGGCGTTTGCTTATAGAGAGAAAGAAGTGCGTGCATAATTCTTGATTTGTAACTCAAACAATACATTGTGTGCATGAGTACAAAAATTACAAAAAAATAACCAAAATACAATTTACACATGCACAACTTAAAATTCTGGCAGCTTGAAACTAACTTCACACACAAATCTTTAAAAATTATGCACAAGTTGCTTGCTACACACACACAAAACCACATTTACACACAAATGGAGGGGCTGAAGAGAGAAAATGTTCAATTCTGGAAAATAATTTTATTTTTAAAGGGACAAGTGTTATTTAGAATTTTTTATATTAATTAGCCGGCATATCGGTTTAAGAAAGTTAGAAAATGTCAAGTTTCACCAGATATTATTCACAATCTAAGTTCAGAGTGGCTGATTAGACAACTCTGATGACCCAGCATTCCAGCAGCATTTAAACGCATCATTTACGCACGAATCTGGGAGACGTGAAAAGAGTCTCAAATCAGATTTGTGCGTAAATGTGGTTTTGTGTGTGCGTAGACACCGATTTCTGCAAAACTTTTAAAGATTTGTGCGTGTGGTTAGATTCAAGATGTTGTCATTTAAAGTTGTGCATGTGTAAACTGTATTTGTTTTAAATTTTGTATTTTTTGTACTTTTATGAGTTACAAGTCAAGAATTACACATGCACGAATCTCTCCATATTTATAAAAGACCAGAAAGAAAAAATCCCCCTGGAACGATCCTCCAGTGATTCGACAACATCTAATAATTATTATTGTAATCATAATTATTAGGTTATTTAATAAAAACGAAGTTTCCTTTCATTTTATTTGTTTTAAAGGGACATAAAGTGTTTAAGGAACATTTAAGAAAGGTTTTTTTTACTAGAAACATTTTCTGCGTAGATGTTTTTACATCAGATTTTTCTGTTCATTTTAGAGTTTTCTTCTTTCCGACTAGCAGCGTTTGAATCTGACACAGACGCAGAAGAAAAGTTGACCGAACCACCAGGAAACGGAGCGGAAACGTTTGGAGACAGAAAGCAACCGGAAAACACAAAACCTGAAAACATAAACAGAAATTTTCACCGGTTGACCCCAAACAGTTTTCTTGTTCAAAATGTAGCCTACAGTTTGTTGGAGAAGAAGAAACAATGTTTGAGGTACACCAGATGTTAAAAATCAAGTTTTAAAATAACATAAATGTATGAATAAACCTGCCGAAATACTATTTATGAAGTACAGAATGAAAACAGTTTGATGGGTGTTTTAACCATTTGGATGCTTCACCTTCCACATCTTTAGTTACATGAAAGCGCTTTACTGATTTTAGATTAAAAAGGATTTTACTGTCTTTGTAATAACCTAAAGTTTTTCTACAATCGATCATCAAAACATTACAGATGTCTGAAGTGGAGTCATAACATCTGAGCTTAGTCTCTGAAAGGGTTTTAATGCCATTCAGGTGATGTTGTTTCTGTGTGTCAGGGCCACCATGTGTTTGGGGAAGTACCCCCCCTGCTGGTTGGACGTGGGAGCAGCAGTACTCTCCTCACCTGCAGAGGAACAAACAGGTACTGGGGTCAACCTGCTGTCATTGAACGTCTGTCAGGACCTTCAAATGCTCCAAAATGCTGCTGCGGGGGTGGGGCATCTTCCTCTGGCCATTGACTGTCTATGAGAACTGGATTGAGTTACTCATTCCAGTTCTTACATTCCCATTGCAGAGAAATAGACAGCTGTAACTCAATCATTCTATTGATCAGAATAACCATTCCTGCTCTGATACTTTTTAAAAACATCTTCTTGACGATCTTCTTGATATTTTTCTGTAGTTTCAGTTATGCAAGTTATAAACGGACCAATCAGATGCCTCAATAAAAGTAGGCGGAGCCTGCTGGCCCTCACCTCCGAAACGTTTGATTGACAGATTTTGTTCAAAGCGCATTCAAGTGGTAGGGGTGTGGCCTTTCAACAAGCTCACTCCTGATTGGTGAGAGTAGTTGCCATAAAAACGAGGACTGAGACTGACTCAGATCAAGGTCACGTCGACGTCCACCGATTCTGCAGGTTCTTCAGTGAAGCAGGAAAGTCAGCAGGAACTAAAACTAAAATATGAGTAAGAATCAGAGGGGAGTCATGGGGGAGGACCATGTGGAGTTGGTTCTGGAGGGAGTCCTGCATGTGGTCTGGGCCAGACTCTGAGGGTTTTTCTATCTTCTGGATGTTGCAGCTGCAGGACGTTCTACTGCAGCGAGAGGAGGAGCTGGCCCGCCTTCAGGAGGAGAACAGCAAACTCAGGGAGTTCCTGAGCTCCTCGTTTGTGACGAACCTGCAGGAGAAAGCTGAGGTGTGCTCCAACAAAACATGTTTGTGGTAGATTCTGTTTGGTTGATTGGAAAAACGCCTGCGCTGTTCAGTGTGAAGGTACTCATCACATTCAGGGAGCCTTCTTTGTGTCTGAACGCATAACGTTAGAACGTTCTGATTCAGCTGAATCTTCTTAAGACCTTTATGGTTGATGGACCACGACTCAGACCAGAACCAGAGGGATTTTTGATGACTCTGCCAAAACCAAATCCTCACTCTGCCCCTCCCCCACAGAAACTGGGCGTGGTCAGCCATGCGCCGCTGAAGAGAACCCAGATGACCAGGGACAACGAAACCCCCCCATTCCCCACCCATCACCTCCTGGCCTCCAAGAAGGTCAGCAAGAGAGCCTGCAGGAACCTCACAGCCGAGTTCTGCTCGGAGACCCCAGAGTCCCCCTCAGAACCGAACCTGGACCTGTGGGTTCTGCGGGCGCTGGGCCTGAAAGACCGGGACACTATCGACACGTCCAGCCAGTCCGTCCCAGACTTCAGCGACTGGGAGGAGGATTCCTCTGAGTACACTTCCGGCTCCACCTTTGACTCGCCCGTTTCCACGGCAACGCCTTCATCAGTTCACAGCTGCTGCCGGGGAGCCGCACCCAAACCGGACCACAGGTTCTCCACAGCAGATCCAGACGCTCTGGAAAACTGCACCAGATCTGCAGGGATCGCCGCCCCCCCAAGACTGACTGTTCAGAAGGGATCCCATGAAACCAACTTCTGGACCACCTTCCACTCAGACACAGCGGACCTCCATTCCATCACTGCGTCGAGTCCGGTCCGAGCCCCGGACAGGAACACCGCAGAGCTGCCGTTCTGGTCTCCACCTCCTGATAGGTGGACTCCACCAGAACAAGTCCTCCCACCCTCAGTCCTGACTTCAATTCCCACCTCCAACCAACCGTCTGCTGGTTCCTGGAACCCCCCGAGTCCATCGGCTCGGCCTGAAGTCCAGACGCCTCGCAGATGCACAGACGTGGTCTTCAGCATGTTCCTCCGCCCGTCCAGCAGCGTCAAGACCCACAGCTTTCCCCAGGGCCAGGCCTTCGTCAGGAGAGATAGGGGAGGGCGCTGCAACTTCACCTGGGTGCCCAGACAAGAACCGTAGCCAGAAACTTCCAGGAATGAAGGATGCTGCCAAGGAGAACACACTGCTCCTCTTTCTCCCCAGAGAAGAAATGAGGAGCTTTGTCTCGCTGCTAAGCTTCACTGAGTGGAGCCAGACACAAATCCAAGACAATAAAAGCCTCACCAGACCTTTGGAAAACACCTGAACATGAAGCAGAAGTCCCTAAAGTCTTCTGAAAGATCTGGAAAGCATTTACATTTCTCTGGGATCTGTTCTCCGCTGATCCCCACAGGAGGTCTGAGCGAACAGCAACCGAGCTCTACCCTGTAGAGGTTTGATCCCAGGATCACCACCGGGCGTCTGCAGCTCTGTCAGAAGCTGCTGCAGATCCTGTTGACTCGTCCATGTTTCCATACCATGCATGAAGCCAGATCACCACCACACTCACATCTACCGGTTCCAAGGTCTTCAAGGACAAGTTTGACCGAGACCAGAAAGGAGAAAAAGACCTGGTCTTCTAATGACCACCTGGAGAATGAAATGTCTTCTTTAATCCTTTGTTGTAAAACCAGATCCAGAAGCTCATGGAGAACCTTGACATGGAGAACGAGTCCACATAATCAACCCTCCACCCCCGTGCTTTATAAAGAACTTTGATCCAGAAGTCTGGACGTTTGTTTGTAGTTAGTGAACTTCCTGTTTTCTCTGAAGCTTCAGTTTCTGAGATCATCATTTCTGGAAGTCTTGAAGACATTCACGGGGCAGCTGTGGTGCAGCGGTAGCACGGTCGACCTCTGATCAGAACATTGCAGCCTCAATTCCCACCTAGAACGCACATGTGCACAAGTGTCCTTGGGCAAGACACTGAACCCCACATTGCTCCTGATGGAAGGTGTGCACCAGTGTTCGGCAGCGGAGCCAACGTGTGTGTGAAGGTGTGTGTGTGAAGGTGTGTCTGTGTGTGTTGGTGTGTGTGTGTGTGTGTGTGTTGGTGTGTGTGTGTGAAGGTGTGT
>BSAI01004212.1:13020-27356 GCA_036245035.1 Adrianichthys oophorus | reverse complement strand
GTGTGTGTGTGTGTGTGTGTGTGTGTGTGAAGGTGTGTGTGAATGCGTGAATGGGACCGTGACTGCAAAGCACTTTGGGCCTTCCAGGAAGGTAGAAAAGCGCTCTATAAGTATAGGCCGTTCCTCCTGGTTTGGTTTTTCTCGTCAGAATGATGAAATAGTTTAGGAAACTCCTCACATTGATGCGGAGCAACATTGTAGTCTTGGAGATGTTTCTTCTCTCTTGTCAGAAATCATCTCCTCCTGTTCAGCTTTGATTCTTAAGGCTTCAGAAGAAGAAACTTGTTTTCTTTGTCTTCTTGTTTTTGACTGTAAAAGCCTTTGAGCTGCGTGACATGAAAACTGTTTTTTTTTACTAATAAAGTTTGATTTGATCTGAATGAACTTCTTCCTCCAACCGGTTTCTTTGTTCTCCAGAGCTTTTGTCTTCAGTGCAGAAAACGTTCAGAAAAAAGTTCAGCAGGTCAAACACCTGAACAGCCTCCATCTTTATCTCAGTTACCAGGTAATCCGGTGAGACCCTCGTCTTCCTCCTCCTCTTCTTTCTCACCCTCATCTCTTCAGAGCAACAAAGGCAGGTCATCAGAAAGCCCTGCCCACCACATCCTCCTCCCATTTCCAGGCCACATAGATGGTGGGTTTCATTTCCTCCCCTGGGGTTTCCCATCCCGGGCTCCAGCCCCTGCTGGGTCCCCTGAGAGCTGCTGGGGGGCCGGGGGGATGAGGTGGGGGGCCGTGGCGGGCGGGCCGAGTGGTCTGTCTCTAATGACACGGTTGGACAGGCCGCAGATGTCTGACAGATTAGGGGTGTTTCATGCTGGGGGGGACCCGGAATCAGGCCGGAATGTGAAAGGAGGGCCAGTCTGGATCACAGGCTCTGGGCCCGGACCATGGAAGGGGGTCATTAAGGAGGCCGGCTGAAACTCTATCCTCAAACGTCCTCGACATCTGCGGCGCCGGAGTACCACTAATGAGGAGAAACCAGAGGGCGTGTTCCTCCGAGTGAGGACCAGCTTAGGGGGAACCTGGAGTCAGCTCTCCTCCGGTGCTCCTCAGGGGTTCGTTCTTGGCCTCCTTCTCCTCTCTGTCCAGAACATCTTCTGAGTTCCATCATTCTGTTCTTCTGCTCAGACGTCACTTCCTGGCTTCATCTTCATCAGAGCTTCTCCATCAACCACTAAAGATTGAATATGTGGGAACGCGCCACCAGCTGAACATCTCCTCCACCTCCCAGCATGCAGCTGTGGTCTCCATCATCAGAAGATCAGATTATGTTCCTGCAGCAAACTATTTGAACAAGTTCCTCCCAAATCTGTGATCTTCAGATTTCATTCAAAGAGCCTCCATGAGTGTCTTGATGAACGTTCAGCAGGAGAAACTACGTCTGCTTTCAGGTTGGGTTCTTGGGGTTTGAAGTTCTGCAGGATTTCAGGAGCTCCTAACGAACTACAAAATGTTATTCTTTCTTTCTCTGCTGGTTGTTCTGTGTTTACAGATGTTCTCTTACCAATAAGGATCAGAACTTCGCAGGAACCCCTGTGAAAGTCCATCTGAGAGCCAAAGATCTTTGGCTTCAGATTATTTCATGGACGAGGAAGGATTTTTCACACAGAACCTTTGGTTCCGTTTGTTCCTTCACGAAGCCTCTGCTGCGTCACTTTCAGGCTGTTGCTTTCTGCCCACCTTCTTCTCATGGCCTTCACGCATGCCAACAGTTACTGAGTGACAGGCGGCGCCGGGCCTTCACGCTCCTGGGTTTTGGCTAATGCCTCATGTATAAAAGTGGGGGGGGGGCTGCTGACCTCCGACTCCGCATGGAGTGATCAGTGAAGGAGAAAACCTGCAGGGAGGTGAAGCCTGACGAGAACCGGGGGGTTCCTGCAGCGTTCCTCGTGACAGGAGGCGCTCCTCTGTTACTTATTTGTGAGCCGTCATCATGTTTAGTTTTCATTTGGAAGCAAATCTGTTGTTTATTTTCTAAACACATGTCAGGGGTCCAGATTCTACAGAAACCTGCTTTATGGGTTTTAGAATCCAGTTTCTACTGATCAGAACCGGCCTCTGAGACCTGGGACCACATGAACCTTCCGTCAGGGGAGTCCTTCTAAACGGGGACTCAGACCAATGACCCCCCCAGACAGAACTGCGGTTAGCCGCTCCCCCAGGTTCTGAGCTGTCTGAGTCAGGGTCCATGATGGAGGAACGGATGAACTCTGCAGACATGAACCCACAATGATTATTCCACTCTTTTATTGTCTTACTGTGCACTTTAAAGCTGTATGTGACCTGCGGCGCCCCCTGCTGGATGGGAAACATCCCGCAGAGCCACAAAAGGTTGCCTTAGAAAACTCAAATGTCATTGACTTCTACTGCTACATCATTTCCATCACCAAAAAGAGGAAAAACTGTCTTTGAGTCATAGCTACGTGTTTGTAACATCTAAAGTATGTTTTATCTTAAGCTATATTATATTATATTAATGTAAGGTAGCCAAATGCCTCGTCATCTAATTAGTGACGCGCCTGAATGGATGAACGAGATTCCCACTTTATATTTATATTATATTATATTATATTATATTTATAATGCCTCTCTCGGTAAATGACTTGTATGATATCATAATGTGGGATATAACATAACATACTACATTATATATCAGTCAATATATTGGAGGACATTTTAGTATTAATCACAATACATGGTGTGGTATACTATCATATAGAAAAACAGTCAATTTTAGTATTTGAACATACTGAAAATATATTACTTCCACAGATGGAATAAATGATCAATATATTGTTGCTCACTATAAAAAATACATTGATGTATCATAAGAGAAGTTCAGAAGCAGGCTGGGACTGAGAACCTGAATCCAACAACATATGGGAGATGTTCTCCAGAGAGGCCTTCACCGAGCCAACGCTACAGTTCTGCAGAAACACTCAAACTTCCTCCTTGAAGCTACTTTGAAAATGAAATGACCTGCAGGTTTGGTCAGTTCTCCAGGTAACCAGCAGGTGGATTGTTTTACCATCGAGTCAGTCTTTATTCATGTGCAACTTTTCAACATAAAGAAACAAACAGAAATGAAGTTCCAACCCTTTTCTCCTCTTCATCGGTAGATATAAAATCCAGGTTCTTTTATTGAGGTGAATTTTGATGAACGTTGCAGTTTTATTGTCATTTTTAGAGTAAACTTACCTGAACTGACTTGACCCTGTTCTGAGTTTGGGCTTAGAGCGGGGTCTCTAACCCTGTTCCTCGCGAGCTTTCGGCCTGCTTGTTTTGCAGCTAACCCTGCTTCAGGAATTACTGCTCACGTGGATCAGGTGCGTTCAGTCAATCAGAAACTGATCTCACTCAGTCCATCAGATCAACAATGACTGAAGCAGGGATGGCTGCTAAACCAGGAGCGGAGCTGGACACGCCTGATTTGATGTCTAATCTTTGTGTGTTTGTCTGCATGTGGGCCTGTGACGACCTGGTGACCCAAAGGGGGTGACCCCCGTGACCTTACACAGGAAAGATCTCCAAATGTTTCTGAAGTCTTTCAGAGTTAAAGTGCAGGTAAGGGTTGGCCCGTAAGACCCTCCCTTTTTCTTCAGTTATGAACTTTCCTCTGAATGTCTTGAACAGATCAGCTGCTGGTTCTGGTCTCGGTTCCTGGGATCCTCCTGCTGACCTTTGGGGAGGGCAGTGTCAGGAAAAGGGGCGTGGTTAGAACTACCACCAGCACCGTAGGAGGGCACTGGGGAGGAGTCTGGTTCAAAACCCGCAGTTTTGTCCTCCTGATGCTCCATCTCAGTTTTAAGCTCCTCCCCTCTGTCTTCCGCTGTCCCCATTAACCCTTCACAGCCTAGGCCGCTGCTTCTGTGTTGCAGCATCTGTCCAGGAGGTGTTCCAGTTCTTAGACTGCTCCGCCCCCTGACTGGAGCCCTTTGATCTCTGTGGCTCAGGCTGGAGGAAGTCCTCCGGTTCCGGTGACTCTGATTGGCTCTGCTGCTGTGGTTGCGGCTCTGCATGCGCTGCATCCTCTGCAGGGCCAAAGCTGCCAGGTCAGAGTGCGAGGAGGTGCTGTCAATCATCCGCCTGCCCAGAGCCAGTGGCCGCACCGGCAGTGCCAGCTGCAGGCGGAGCCAGAAACGAGAACTTCTGGGTTCTGATCGAGCGCCGCGCCACGTGACGGTGCTGATGCAGACCTGACGCAGCTGCGAGGCCTCCACGCAGGCAACTTTACTGATGGAGCGGTAAACCACACCCACAATGGAGGCCTGGCGCCCCCGCTGGAGGAACAGCCCCAGACGGCACTCCAGCAGGCTGAAGCTCTTCTCCATCAGAAAGGTGGGGCTGAAGATGAAGAGGAGGCGGCGGCTTCGCTGCATCGACTGCAAGATGGCCTCCGACAGATCTGAGGGTCCAAAGATGGAAAAGAAACATTAACAGAAGAAACTTCAAAACACCAACCAGAGGACCGGCCCAACTGGATTCAGAACAGAACCATTAACATCAAAAGATCAGGAGGACGAACAAACTTCCTGTTTGACTTTACCAAATAGAAGCTAAAACATGGAACAATGCTGTTAAAAGGAAAACATTTCTCACGTTCCAGTTCTGCCTGTTGGATGTTTCAGAACCGGCTGTTTGAAAAAAAAGTTGCTTCATTTCAGAACAACTGATGGTTTTTTTCAGAACATTTTGAATATGTGATGTAAATCCAGGATTTGAAAGATTGTGAGGACAGTTTGGGAAAACCGCTTCCTGCTTAACAGAACTACACGTCAGGAAACAGAGAAGACCTGAATGAGTGAGTTTGGACTGTTCCGAGTCCAAACATCCACCCAGATCTCCCATTTACAGTGAATGCATCGTGACCTTGAGAAGTCATTGACAAGTGAGGGTTTACACCTTAAGGGGCGTGGCCAAACACTAACATCACCTGATCATCCTTACTGAAGTTTGCCAACGCGTAACCATAAATTATATTTTTAATTAAGGTGAAGTTTGAAAAACCTGATAAAATGTCTTTCTTTAGAAAAGACTTTCCATCATAATTTATTCATTACCAGTGATATCTAAAGATGGTTGTCATGTCACAACACGTTGTGTTTCTAAAATCTGCTTCATCTTTCTGTGAGAACTCCTCTGTTCATCGTGTGGTTGGGGGTTTGAATCCCAGCCCAGTAAGTCAGACATTGACATTCAGTTTCTCTGTGGAAAATCAGTTCTGAAATGGAGACTGGAGGTAATATTCATGCTGCCACCAGGGGGCACTAAATCACACGTTTCACCATGGAACCTCCAAGCTGAAAAAAAACCCAAACCATTTCCAACTCTTGACTTCATGGTGAAAAGATGTTCAGCATTCAAAGTGTCAGAGGGTTTGGAATTATCAACCATCAGTAAATATCTGGAAAAGAGAGGATGGTGGACCCTCCCATCTTCATTCTGCTTCATCTCCACATGTTCGGGATCAGCTCCTTTCCAGGCTTCATAAACTGGACGTCAGTTCTGGACTGGCTTCTGATGTTCTGATGTACGAGTATCAGAGTGAGAAGAAGAATGCAGCTCGCACCGATGTTCTTCAGGGATCCGCACCATCATTCAGGCTTTCTGACTGATGACTCAGCTTTTCCTGTCATCTCCACACTCATCTTCATCAGATAGAGGTGCTGATCTGTCCTGCAGACCTTCATCCACAGAATGAAGCCCGTCACATTTCCACAGAAATGTCAGGATTCACAATCAGCTGAGCATTACAGAAGTATCTCCTCAATTTCCCAGCATGCAGCTCTGTTGTCTTCATTGTCAGACGATCAGAGCATTCTGTGTTCCTTCTTCGGACTCTAGTTATCTCTGCAGTCATCTTCTAACACACAGGTGTTAAAGTCCGGGCCTGGAGGACCAGTGAACCGTAACTGATAAAAACACACTTGATCCAGGTAATCAGCAGCAGGAGGGGAAGGTTCTCTGATACCCCTAACCCAACAGGACCAGAAGCTGCACATGGGCCAAAGAGCTGCTGCACCACAGTTTCCATTTGTTAAAACTGTTTCTGTTGATTTACAAACCAAACTGTCTCAGGAAACACACATGGAAACATCCATTACAGACTGAGAGGACTTGATCTGAGGAAAAGACAAATGAAAGAGGAATGGAATGAACAAAAAAAAAGAGCAACAGGATGAAACCATTTGCACAAAAACAGGAGGGACTGGTCTAAGATACATGATGGATAAAAAGGATCAGATATATTGTTGATGCTTTCTTTCTTCAGTTTCTGCTCAACAGCAGAATGTTATGATTCATCCATCTTCTTATTCTCATCCGGGACCGGGTTGTGGGGGCAGCAGTCTAAGTAAAGATGCCCAGACTTCCCTCTCCCCGGCCACTTCCTCCAGCTCCTCTGGGGGGACCCCAAGACGTTTCCCAGGCCAGCCGAGAGACATAGTTTCTCCAGCGTGTTCTGGGTCTTCACAGGGGCCTCCACCCAGTAGGACATGCTCACCTCTCCAGGGAGGTGTCCAGGGTGCATCTGAACCAGATCCCCGAGCCACCTCAACTGGCTCCTCTCATTGTGGAGGAGCAGCGGCTCTACTCCGAGCTCCTCCTGGGTGACCAAGATTCTCACCCTATTTCTAAGTGAGCGCCCAGCCACCCTAGAACCTCTTTGAGGCCGAACGATAGTCCTTCTACATGGCCTCACCGAACTCCTCCCAGGACCGAGTTTTTGCCTTTACTACAGTCTGAGCCGCAGCTCGCTTAGACTGCCGATACCCGTCAGCTGCCTCTGGAGTCCCACACGTCAGCCAGACCTGATAGGACTCCTTCTTCAGCTTGACGGCATCCCTTACTTCCGATGTCCACCACCGGGTTCGGGGGTTGCCGCCACGACACTAGAGACTTTGTGACCACAGCTCCGAACAGCAGCAGAGACAATGGAGGTGGAGAACATGGTCCATTCAGACTCAATGTTACCAGCCTCCCTCGGTACCTGTTTGAAGCTCTCCCGGATGTGGGAGTTAAAGACTTCCCTGACGGAGGGCTCAGCCAGATGTTCCCAGCAGACCCTCATAGTACGTTTGGGTCTGCCAAGTCTTTCCGGCCTCCTTCCCCGCCATCGAATCCAACTCACCACCAGGTAGTGATCAGTGGATAGCTCTGCCCCTCTCTTTACTCGAGTGTCCAAGACACACGGCTGAAGGTCGCCTGAAACGACTGCAAAGTCGATCATAGATCTTCTGCCGAGGGTGTCCTGATGCCACGTGTATTGATGGACACCCTTGTGCTCAAACATGGTGTTTGTTATGGACAAACTATGACGAGCACAGAAGTCCAACAACAAAACACTGCTCGGGTTCAGATCAGGGAAGCCATTCCTACCAATCACGCCCCTCCAGATGCTACTGTCGTTGCCCATGTGGGCATTGAAGTGCCCCAGGAGGACGATGGAGTCCCCCGTTGGGACGCCTTCCAGTACCCCTTCAAGAGACACCAAGAAAACAGGGTGTTCCAAACTGCTGTCCAGCCCGTAAGCCAAAACCACAGTCAGAGACCTTTCACCCACCCGAAGGGACGCAACTCTCTCGCCCACCGGGGTGAACTCCAACACTTGGTGGCTAAGCTGGGGGCTCACGAGTAAGCCCACCCCAGCCCTCTGCCTCTCACCATGGGCAATTCTAGAATGGTAGAGAGTCCAACCCCTCTCCAGAGACTGAGTTTTAAAGCCCAGACTGTGTGTAGAGGTGAGCCCAACTATATCTAGCCGGTACCTCTCAACCTCTCGCACAAGCTCAGGCGGATTCCCTCCCAGAGAGGTGACGTTCCATGTGCCAAAAGCCAAGTTCCATGACTGGGGTTTAGGCCACCGATGCACTTGCATTCAACAGCCACCCAAACCACATTGCACCGGCCCCTTCTGAGCTCTCCTGCAGGTGGTGGACCCTTGGGGAGTGATCCCACATCGATCCTTCGGGTTTTACCCAACTGGGGACCGTGGGAGGATCCCCGGTCAATCCAGGCGACGTACCTGGATCTTTGATGTTTTTCTCATGAAGGAGTTTGTGAACCGCTCTTTGTCTGGCTCGTCACCCAGGACCTGTCTGCAATGGGAGACCCTACCAGGAGCCGAAGCCCCAGACAGCATAGCTCCTGAGATCACTCGAACACTCAGACCACTCCACCACGTTAAGGTGGCGGTTCATGGAGGGCAAGAATATTAAGATTTTCTGTGAATTCTAATGTTTTCATTTCGCTGGTTCTCTTCATTCAGAAGGATGAAGACTTCTGCAGCCTCAGACGAAAGAAGAACCAAACCTTTGGTTCTTCAGCTTAAACCTGAAGGTCACACCGTTCTGCTTGTTTAGATCCTCATCTGGTGGTTCAGATTATCCAGAACAACTGAGGAGAACCTCCATTTCCTGCTCATCTCATGAAGAAAACGGACTCCAGAAATGTTTAAAATATAGATTTATTTTAAAATAATTACATTTTTTGTCTTTAGGAAGTTCATTAACTCTCTTCTTCTCCCTTTCTTTTTCCATCCAGTCCAACAAAAAGAAGAACACAAACAAATTTAAAATAAACAAGGTTCAGTTTAAACTACAAAAGAGGTTTATACAAATATACACCTTGTGTGTCCGATGATTTATAACCCGATTGTAACAGTAAAATCTGTCTAACACAAGAGGCTCTCAGCTCAGATCTGTTTGCTCAGTTGTTGGACAGAACAAGTTAAAAAAAAGAATGTTCATTAACACGAAGAACTGGATTATCTGGAGAAACTTCTAAAATATTTAGACTGGATTTAAATTGGATCAGGTTTCAATAAAACTGCATGAGGTCGAGTTTTAAAGATGAATTGTTTGTTATTTATTAGGTTTTGAAATCATACCTGATCATAACATCTTGTTGCTTCATGACGTGTGGAAACCGCTGTGCAGAAGCTAGAAGCATGAACTGAAGCTGCTGCTTCGGCAGATCAGAGGGATGAAGATCTGATTATTGATGAAGGAGATGGAGGACAACTTCTAACAAATCAAAACAGCTTTTCAAAGACAGAAAGGTTTCTACTCGAGGCTCTTTTTTCTGACCAACATCAACAGAAAACTTTTTCCTGAAACTTTCCTTCACAGCAGAATCGAACAGCGGCGTCAGGCTGCAGGAGAACGCTCATCCAAAGCTTCAGTCGACCTTCAAACATAGTTTTTTTGTTTTTCTCTTCTCACTCTGATCACCATGGTCTCATCTTCCATCCTCTGTCGACGGTCACGGGACCGAATTCAGAGGAGAAGAACGGTCCGGGATTCTCCCTGACACACCTTCAGACACTCAGATCAGCTGACATGAAGCCCCGCCCACCTTCTCAAAGAGGCAGCAGCGGCTCTGAGCGGTCCATTCATCTGAACTCTGCTAAGCTGAGCCCTTCCCCCATTAGGCTCCCTGAGGGGGAACCAGGTCTGCTCCGAGGATCTGACCTTCACTGAAGCTCCGCCTCAAACTGGACCTGCTTGGTCGTCACGCCGTGTTGATCAGGCCTGTTTGAGAGTTGGTGCTGTTCTGACTGGTGAGTCTCAACAGCGCCACTTCTGTGCTGCTGGCCCCCTCCCCCCTGCAAGGCCCCCTCCTCACGGGCAGCTCCACCCTCAGCCTTTTCCAGAACCGGGACGACAGCTCTTTGGACTTCTCCCCCTGCCATCTGACCAGCGCCAGAGCCACTTGGGCCTTTCTCAGCTCCCTGACCAAGTTCTGCCTCTGCACCGGCTTGTACTGGACCAGGATCACCCTCAGGTGTCCCCCGAGAGCCATGCCTTGCAGGCCAGCCTTCAGCTCCAGCAGAGCCTGGGAGCCCTGCGAGGCATAACCTGGGCTGACGACCACCAGGAGGCGCCGGCTGCGAGCCACGAAGCTCAGCGTCTCATCGGTGATGGCTGCAGGGAGAGGGGGTGTGTGTGTGTGAATGGATGGATGGATGGATGGATGGAGGTAGTAGGAAAAGGCGGATACTCACTCCCCCCAGGAAGACTGTCCCTGTCGAAGATGCAGACTGAGTATCCAAACTCGTTCTCCAGAACCCTGCGGAGCGTGGACAGAACAAACTGCTCCTCCTCGCCGCTCCTTGAGTATGAGATGTACACGTCAAAGTCCTTCTCATCTGAAAACACACAGACCGGGTCAGAGCACATACCATGATCTCCAGAACCTGGTTGATTCTGTTCTGCAAACTGGTTTGGACTTGTTTCTGTTGGAACTCCCTTTAAAACCTGTCCTTCTTATGCTGCAAAAACTGAACCATAATAAAGTAAAAAGACTCTTGTTTCAGGAAAATTGACTTATTTTCTGTCTTAACAAACTTAATAATAAACTTTTTCAATTAAAAAAAGAATGTTAGTTTGAAAAACCAGGTCTTAATGACCATTTTTTCTTAAAATTCAATTACTTTCCTGACCACACTGGTAGATTTTTGTGCTTATTTACAGAAAATCTACCAATGTGGTCAGAATGTTTGACTTTGAATCGCAGTGGCGACCGCTGAGGGATGTGGCAAAAGGTCAACCTGTTTTTGCAGAGCAACAAGATTCATGCTGTGGCAGAAAACAGTTGGTAGGACTTTTCTAAAAGCACTGAAAGAGTTTGAGGTTCAAAACTGCACCAGAACACAAAAAAGAAACCGCAGAGAACCTCTGGAGAACATCTGCAGGGAAACTCCAGACAAACGGAGGAAACCCACCAGAGAACCTGAAAAGAATCTCTGGAAAAGGTGTGGAAAGACTGAAGAAAATGCTAGAAACGTATGGCTGAGTCTAAAACAGTCAGAAGCAAGCCTGAAACAATCTCCAAACCCACTCAGAAAGAGTCCAGGAGAACCTCTGGAGTCCAGTTGTGGTCCAGAGAGGAACCTCTCAGCAGTGAAGCTGCTTTAGCTTGGAGCAGTCGTCAGGGAAGTTTTGGTGGCTCGGTAAAAGGACCAGAGGAGTCCGGAAACGCTTTCTCTGGGTTGCTTTGGGACATGTGACAGCAGCGGTGCCTCACCTGTGTGCCGCTCGTCTGTGCCGAACCAGGAGCGATAGAGCAGCAGCAGCTCCAGCCAGAAGACGTGGTAAACGACGAAGAGGAGCAGCATGAGCACCAGAGTGACGCCAAGGCCGCAGCCCAGCTCCACCGACGGCAGCGATGCTGCGGAGACAGAAGACACGCCGCATTCTGATCCAGTTTTCCTCAAAGCATTTTTCTGCTGCCGGTCCAAACAAAGCAGGACTTCACTATCTGGTCTGACCGGAACTTTCCTCACCCTCGGCTTCCAGCAGCGCTTGGCGGCTCTCAAAGCCTTTGGCGTTCTTTACGAAGCAGTTGAAGCGCCGCTGCAGGTCTTCAGACTGGAAGTCCTGGATCACCAGGGTGTTCTCCACGGTCAGGTCCATGTGGTCATTCTTTAGAACTCTAAAAACAAACCGGGTTCTATCAGGCCTTTTCAAAAGACAGAAGCTTTCGGTTCCATCTCTTTCAGAACCTTCAGGATCATGAGAACCATCATAACCTCACCATCATCTGATCAGAAGCAACTCAGTTCTGTTTTTGAAAGAGTGTGAGGACGTTCTGTAAAAACAGAATCATCTCTTTGTGGGCGGAGCTTAACTTCTGCTTCCTGCTTAAAATGTTTTTAAAAACGAACAGAAAACAGGTCAGTTTTCCGGTGACTTCAAGGTGCCTTTTTATCCAGTAAAGTCAGTTTCAAATCATTTTGGCGTAAAACACTCCAGTTTCCTAATAGAAACACATCCTTCGGCTGCATTCACACCGGACGCGGCCGACGCGGCATGGCCGTCCAGTTTCAAGGCTTAGTCGATGTACAGACGCGATCCGCAGTGCAATTTTGGGGTTGGGTGCAGCGTGGCCACGTCAACCAATCAGAGACTCAGCTTTGGACAGTGACGTTTTCTGTGACAAGATCAAACAGTAGAAGAAGAAAGAATTCAATATGGCCGCAGGACACCAGGATTTTCATCCTGAACTTCCATTCATTTTCTTAACCCGCTGGGGCTGCAGAGTGGCTGGAGAGTGTCCGGTTACTGTTGGGCTACACCCTAGACAGGTCGCCAGCCCGTCACAGATACCGTGGAGCTGCCGCGACTGAGCCCACTACACTAGCCAGTCGCCTGGTAAACGCCGGGGCCTGTTCTGCTGCTACGGTCCGGCAGAGCAAACAGATCGAGGGTTGAGCAGTAAATGTGATGAGCGTCAAAAGAGAGACGGCAGATTTGACACCTCGGCCGCGTCTAGTGTGAATGCAGCATTAGGCTCCGCCCCTTTCTCCCTCAGAGGTCAGATTAAATATCTGTAATAGATCTGAGTTTTAATGAACGTCATTTTATTTGACATTTTAGATTAAAACTCATAATATGTAGGTGTTGCCTTTTGATTGACATGAGAGTTAAATCCCTGGCTCCAGCATAGACTTAGTGGGAGTGTTTGCCCCGCCCATTTATGAACAAGTTCGAGTTAGATTCAGTTTTTTATCCAGCCAAAACTGTGGATCATGGTAACAGAATGACTGACTAGAAGTGAAGCTGGTTTCCTCTCACCTGTTGCTCTGGGAGAATCTGTGGTCGCTGAGTTTTTCCAGCGTCTGTCCGTCCACTGTCCACCAAACCTCCCAGGAGGGGTCGTCCATGACAAAGGGGACGTTCGCCTGGCACGCCAGCGTGACCTTTGAGTCTGACGGGGGTGAGACCAGACCAGAACACCAGTCCAACATTACAGGAACTGACAGGAAGGAAGAATCCAGAACAGTCTTCACTGACAGACTCTTTCAGTTGTAAAAATAACACACTCAGCAGCTTTCAGTGCTAATTGCTGCTGTCGCCTGGCAACAACATCTCAGCTGCTGTGGTTAAGAGACCCTGAAAAACCAGATGGAAGCAGCTGAAACACAAGGATGGAGGGAGACAAACGTGGAGAAGAAACGATAGAAACCAAAGGGAGGAGAATAGAGAAAGAGGAGGTCTAACAAAATGCCAAAACAGCACCTCGACCCCCCGGAATGCCCTCTTTTTGTTCTGACCAGACTGCCTCAGTGATGAGGATGACTCCATCTGTCTGAAGGCTGAGATCAGTTTGGTTCCTCAGAGATCATAAATTCAATTCAGTTTTATCTATATAGTCCAAAACCACAACCATTGCCGTCTGAATGGGCTTCACACCGGTATTTATGCAAAGAGCATAAAGTCAATCATAAAATAGAAACAATAGCTGGTTACTAAACTAAACTAAACAGACTAAGCTAAACTGACATCCCTGCCCTTACACCCTTCTTCTCGGTGAGGAAAAACCCTATCTTTGGGAAAAAAAAATAAGAAACCTCAGGGATGTCAACATGAAGGAGGGATCCTCTCTCAGGACGGACAGACGATGTGCTGGAACTGTTAAAGAGGAATTAGCTTATCTAACTCTACAGCTACATGTTTAAATGTAGTTGTTGTTGAAAGTTTGTATAATGGATGTAATGAAAATTATAATTATTCCCCCGAACTTCATTACAGTAGGTGAGGTAGGGCAGCAGTAAGTTAAATATTCTCTGATTACAAGCTAGCCTGACAATAATCCTCTCTAAAGAGGAAAGTTTTAAGCCTAACTTTGAATGTAGAAACCTTGCCGGCCTCTCTTACATGAACTGGGAGCTGGCAGCTTTAGACACCGTCTGTGTCTGAAAACAGGAAGTGAGTTTGTGATTATTGTTTTAGGAAGACAAAAACTTTGAGTTGGAGTGGAGCTTTGTCACCCCACCTTCTCGACATGTTGGAGAAATGAATCCCAAGTCCAGGTCAGCCTACACCTCTACTTCATCTCCTCTCATCGGTTTGTGGGATCATTTCTGATCAATAGCAAAATGTCGCAGTGATCAGCAAAGCTGCATCGCTCTGTCACCGTGACAACCGCATCCTTCAACCACAGCCTGCGAGTGTCATCTGTACGGGTCGATGCAGACTTGCATTAACATGCAGCAGTCTGACAGGAAGGCGGGAGAGAATCTGTGTTTGGATCCAGGACAGAGGTGTCTGCAGAGATGTGGACCTGGTCCATAAACAGTCGAAGAGATAACCAGGAACAGTGGCCCTAAGAGTGTTTGCCCCGCCCATCTGTCAATTTAGGAGAAGGTGGAGGTTTTATGACGTCATATTGTGCTGACCTCTGTTTACCTCACCTTCTTAGGAGCTTCATTGTTGATTTGTGCTTGACTTTGAATTTGTGTGTGTAATTCTTGATTTGTGCGTAACTTTGGATTTGTGTGTGTGTAATTCTTGATTTGTGCGTAACTTTGGATTTGTGTGTGTGTAATTCTT
>BSAI01004212.1:0-13010 GCA_036245035.1 Adrianichthys oophorus | reverse complement strand
GATTTGTGCGTAACTTTGGATTTGTGTGTGTGTAATTCTTGATTTGTTTGTTGATTTGCTGTTGTAATTTTAGGTTGTGCATGTACATTGTATTTAGTATTTTTGTATTTTGTAATTTTTGTACTTATGCACAAAGTGCATTGTAGGAGTTACACATCAAGAATTACGCACAAATCGAAGAGATACTAATTCCTCCCCCAAGTGTCCCCTGCTGTAATAAAACCCTCTCCCATAGATTACAGAAGGCTCAGCGGCTTTCTCCTTTCACAGTGCAGAGCACCTGCTGCTCCTCACCTTTATATATGTCTGTGCTGCTCACTGGGAGAACCTTTGAATGTTTTCATGAACCCGCACATGGAAACCTGCACTGCTCTTGTAGACGTCTTCAAAATAAATAAACCTGACCTCTCACCATCCACGTCCTCTGTGATGAGGTTGAGAAAAGCTATTGAGGGAAGCTCCTCCCACACGGCGGGAGCTGTATGTTAACACGCTTTTGGACAAATGTCAAGCAGCAACTTTGACGTATTTTTAAAACGAAGTTGGTGGACGCAAGTCTGGCGCGCAAATGGAGAGTTGATTTAAATGAGGCATGCACAAGGAGAGGGGGGTGGGGCGGTGATCCGTGGGACACGTGTGTGCTGAACCTTGGTGAGTGATCTGTAAAGATCACGGATGATCCGTTGCACCACTTCTGTACGTTATTTTACTTTATTTGTAAAGAAAACACTTGATAATTTAGACTTATCCCAAACATATCCCAAAATGCGCCGACCTAAATAAAAGCTTTTCATCAAATTTGGCAGGTTGCAGCGTGGTGTCATTCGTAATTAGGAGGCCACAGTCACATTTTTACACGTCGCACGGTGGCAACGGAGGTTTTAAGAAAAAGTAAAAATTCTATGGCCCCCGGACAATTTTTCTCTCAAAGTTTACATCAGTCAGTGGTTGCCCAGGGAAATTTGGAAGTCACACAGTGTCAGTCCAGGGAAAGGAGAGAATGATACCAATACAAAATCAGGAGACAGTTGGGCGACTACAGGGCGGGTCGCCAGCCGCCAGCAGCTCTGACTGGACAATGTGCAAATGTCTCCGGACATGATATGTCTCCATATCAAGTGCCACCGGACATCAGTCGCCGGGGAGGCCGGGGGTAGAAAAAAAGAGGGCCATTCGGCATGACTGACGGCTGTCTGACTGCCGCCAACTACATTTATGATCTCGCCAACGATTTTTTTTTTTTTTTAATTGGGCGGCAGCATGAAATCTCAAAGGTTCTGCCGATTGATTCTAACAAACAAGTCTTTCATTTCAAACAACTCTAAGAATTCTTGACAAAGATTCTCTTCATTGCACCGTGGCAGTTGTTTTTTTTGACCAAAGCAGTTATTTTTAACTATACTTTGGCTTCAAATGTTAGGAATAAGATTTGTTCCTTCCTTTCCTTGAGAGCCTGATAAACAACATCTGGAGTTATAACCAGAGCAAATCCATGATTGATAATTTTGTCCAGTTTGTCCAGGAAACTGTCTGTGGAATGTTCTCCATTTCCCCTTTTTGGTAAAAACACATTTCGTAACCAGTCCGCCAAGCCAAGTTTCTCGAGAAGTGTTTTCAACAGAGATTCCTGGAAAAAGATAACAGACAGGCTGCTGGAATGGCTGGTGGGTGCTAATGGTTCCTCCGGTAGAATTTGCCAGAATTACATGTGTGTCTATTGCAATGAGAGTGGTTGTGTAATGCTTTAGGTACAGCCTCTGATCTATAAAATGGGACCGAACAGATATTCGGGGGCTTCTTTCGTCTGACTGGGTTAACGGCATTTGGGCTCCGATTGATGATCGGTTCTGAAATGAAGATCTTCTGAATTTATTCTTGAATAAACAGACCCTTTAAGCAGACAGCAGATTCCAGTTTTTCTTGATTCAGAGTTCACTTTTTTCCTCAACACAAACATAATAACTGAAGTTCAGCATAAACTTTTTTCTGTCTGTTGATATTTAAGGTTAAATATAATTACATGTATATTTGACTAATTTCTATTAATCTTGATGATTAATGATCAGAAAAATAAAAATGTTCACATCAAACAACCGTTTTCTTGTACAATACTTACTTTTACTATAAAGTAATTCAGTAAGTACTTCAGTTACTTTTTAGGTTAGGTATTGAGATGACTGATTATTTGTGTAAGTACAGTTCCTAACACTACTAAGCAGCTGTGGGGGTGGGGTTTTTAAAAAACTGCTGAATCATTGTACAGAAACAGAAGGAGAAAAAAAGACGTTTGTTTCTTCTAAATCTTGCCGACATTGGTCTGACAGGAGCGGCGCTCTGCAGTGAACTTACGTGATTTGACGAAAACCGGGTCTGTGTGGGGGTGCAGGATGACGGGGATTTTGGACATGCGGGTGGGATCTGTAGAGAAAAGAAACGTGAGTGATTATCTGGACAGGTACGTGCATGAGGGCGTATCCGGCGGCGGGTGGACTCACTGATGGCCGTGACGTTGATGGCTCTGGTGAAGTTGAGCTGCTTGCTCCCCCGTTGAAAGCGCACGGTGCAGTAGTACAGCCCCTCGTACTGATCCACCATGGTGTAAAAGCGAAGGCTGGATCCCCGCTGCTGCCGGTCGGAGTTCCAGAACGGATGCCGATTACACTTCTGCAGACCAACCAGAGGGGGCGTTAGAGACAATCACAGAAAACTGCAATGCCTCTTCACCAGCCAGAACCTATGACGGGGCTCCTGCCCCCGCACAACAGAAATGCTATGTAAATGCAACCCCCCACCAGGAACATGTCCCACCTCCAGTTACACTCTCAGAACCCGACCCATTTTAAAGTAGTTCTAAAATGGACTATGAACTGTGACAGGTTCTAGATGCGATGGTTCTTTCTCGATTCAAACCAGAGCCATTTCTGTCTTTAAACCTAGTCCAGTTCTAAAGAAAAGTCTCGGCGCTGTTGGTAAAAAACTTACCCAAGAACCCAAAGAAAATGAGCCTAAGACGCCTAAGGCTCCATTCACATTGCCTCCATGCGCGTTCAAGTGACCATTCCCAATGAACAGTGCCCGGTTCGTACCCATTTGGGATTCTATGACACCAAATTGTTCATATATCGGAATAGAGCTGTGAAAAACAACCTGGAGCGAGATTCACCAGATTTGCACTGACATTTCTCTCCAAGCCTCTTTCACCTGTAGGTGGCAGACATGAGCTAGTATTGGGTAGCGACAGTGCAGTGTGAATGCCACGGGCTAAATGCACATTAAACAATGCGTGTCATGAGCCCAGTGTGAATGGAGCATCAGAACTCAGCACCTGGAAAAAGCGGCCTTACATGGGACCAGGTCACTGTTGGCGAGCTGTCAGACATGGAGGCGGCATCCTTCAGGTCTGGGCAGTCCAGAGTTTCTCCTTCCTGCAGGGGGATGAGCGACTGGGTAGGCACCATCGCCACCAAAGGCTCACAGTTGCTGGCAGGGGTCACCTGGTCCCAGCGAAAGACCTTCAGGCGCATGGCAATCTTACTGCAGGATGATTTGTTTCTGGAGGCAAAAATAACAGCAGATGATCAGAGAAGACCTCACAGCTTTGAGTCCAGAACGTTCAAGATCCATGGAATTGATGCCGTTAGAGAGATTGGTGAGAAACCAGGTCAGATGGTTCTGCTGTTGTTTTTCTCTATCATAGACTACCTCTTCTTACCTGAAACCAAGGAAATAACACGTTCTAAAATCTACCATAGCTGCTATAGCTTTTATTATAATTTTTAGCATTCTAATGGATTTTGAAGTGGAAAAAAGTTGATTGACACAAAGCTGCTTTTCTTCACTTCAGAATCTGCTAATTTGCATAAACGGTTGAAGAGTTAAGGCCAGTTAATACTTTCAAGCGATTCGTAATCGCTGGCATTGCAGTGATCACATGGCCATCGGAATGGAATCGTCCCAGTCGCTGCAGAATGTAACACCTGCTGGTGACGTCACCGCGACTGGAATTTTACACCCGGAGTGCAATCGCGGGCAAATCGCGTCATTTAACTTGAATTTATTTCAGCAATTAGAGTACGTGACTATGGAGGAAACTGTCCAGAAACATGTATTTTTAACACAGAACATGAAGCAAACTTACTGAAGCAGGTAAAGGAAATCCAGAACTTCACATACAGTCACAGAGAAACAGAGAGAGAGCGGACAACAAGATAGAAAATCAAGCAAGCTACTGGAAAGATGTGTCAAATATTTCATATCTTCCAGCACTCCAGAATGTAATTTTTTATTGGATTTTTTGGCCGTTGTATTGCTTGCCTCTGTTTCGTGGACGAATACATCACTTCCTCCTCTGCCTTTCATGTACCTGCACTTTCACAGCGAGTGCGTGAGAAAGATGTTCTTCACATTAAAAATAAACGATGGAGACGATCGCATCGCCTGAAAAGTATGAACACCACTCAGAAGTTATCGCAGTTATCACGGAGAGTCGCAAGCAAAACCAGCCAACACTAGTATGAACTAGAACACGCGATTCTGGATACGACTGAAGTGATGAGCGATCGCCGTGAAGTATCAACAGGGCACTCTGCCAGGGACTCGGATGTGGCAGTGACGTATGGATGGTGTCTTTTTTAATTCATGTAAGTGCCAACTATTTGAAATTTGATCACAGAGAAGAAATTATTTGGAATTCCATTGACACCAATTGTTTCATATATCTGAATAGAGCTATGAATGAAAAAGCCAGGAACAAGATTCACCACATTTGCACCGCGTCGACATTTCACACCAAGACTCTTGCAACCATCAGTGGCGGACACGCCCTAGTAAAAAGTAACAAAAGAATAAGAACACCCTTTATGCCTAGCGCGGCTGTGGTGAAGCAGTAGGGTGATCGACCACTGATCGGAAGATTGCAGATTCAATTCCGACCTTGCCCACCCTTCTGCCGAAGTGTTCTTGAACAAGACACTGAGCCCCAAACTGCCTCTGATGAAAGGTTGGCGCCAGTGTTCAGCAGCGGAGTCGCCATCAGTGTGTAAATGTGTGTGTGAATGGGACCGTGACTGTAAAGCACTTTGGGCCTTCAAGGAAGGTAGAAAAGCGCTCTATAAGTATACGCCATTTAACATTGTCCAATGTGCACATTTAGCTCATTCTTTAAAGTGCGTCACATGCCAGGTATGAACGTACCTTGAGGAAGCAATACGTAACTTCAGATCTAGCTTCTAATGTGATCAACATTTTACATCAAACTCCTGGTCAGATTTTACCTGCATCACGGGATTTTGTTGTTGATGATTTTAACAGCAAGCTAAAGTAAGCCATTGATGCTTTAGCTCAACCTAATGCAAGAACTGCAAAAACTATAGCTATAGCCAAGGCATAAGTGAAAGGATCAAAAGCATAAAAAGAGAATACAGGACAGCAGAGAACCAAGGGAGAAAGACTAAATTATCTTTTTATTTAGATTTATCTAGAGCAATAAACGATGTCAAGCAATGAAGTAAAAAAACTATTTGTAACCCAATGATACAAAATAAAGGCGATCCCAAATTTACTTTTATATTTTAACTAAAACAAAATCACACCACTTCAGGTATAAAAAAAAACGATGGAATTAGATTGAACCTTTCATCTAAAAAAATGTTGATCAATCACTTCTAATTTTTCCTTTAATCTTAACGTTCTTTGCTTTTCTAAAGTATTTCTTCATGATTGATGTGATTCTTCAAATACAATTTTGAATCTTCTTTTTATCAAAACATCCTTGAACAGTTTTTCAAACATGAAAGAAACCAATCAGACTGTCCTTGAAGCTGACGCTGCTGACAGGTTGAGGTACTAGAACACAACGTTTGGTTTTCCTCAGAGACAGCAGGAAACAGCAACTGACTAACAGGAAACCACCCTCATCAGATCAGCTGCTCCTCACCAGCTTCCTGTGCGGCTCATCTACTCTAGAAAGTACATTCGCACCACATGCTCAGGTATGAGAGCTTCTCCTCAGTGTGTGTGAGAGCTCATTAACAAACGGGTCGGTGAGGCCGACTGAATCTGGAACCTGTCCAGAACCTGGACTGCAGCAGACCTTTAAGGCACCACTTTGGCTGATTGAGTTTGGAAAATGGAACTGAAGGTGAAAAGTAGGATCCAAAGTGACTCCAAGCCTGGCCTCAGAAGCCTGACACAATAACTTACTTTTAAATATTTGGGCTTTTTTTTTTTTACATTTTCTTCTCAGTTTTTCTTTCCTTCTCATTTATTCACTTGGACTTTTTCTGCTGCGCAGTTTAAACTTTACAGTTTTAAGAGTTCTGGAATTTTCTGGAGATCTTTCTTCTGCTGAGCAGGTTTTTGAATGCAACACACAGATGAAGCTGGACTGTGACACTGGCAGTTTCCGGTCCACCGTCAGAACTTTGGTCTAGTTAGAAGAAAACTTTCTGCATTCATTCCGGATGATTTCCGAACTGCTCCAAAGAAATTGAGAACTTCTCTGTGTTCTGTGAGGGAACTCACCGCAGAAGGCAGATGTACTGACCCGAGTCTTCTGCACAGGCCGGCAGCAGCCACAGCCGCTCCCGGTGTTTGCTGAAGCGTGAGCTGTAGAACAGAACCATGGTCAGAACTCAGGCAGAACAATAGACAGAAAAAAAATAAAACTGCGTTCAGAATTACAGTTAGAACCACTCTCAAAATCCCAGACAGAAGCAGTTAGAACCTCAGTTCAGAGGCTAAACAAACAGGTGCTTCACAGACAGACCAGCCAATCAGAGTAGCCCTGAGGGTTACCTCTGCCGGATTGGCTGCTCCAGGTCTTGCCCCTCCAGGATCTGGTACCAGAAAAGGTTGTGTCCAGTGCTCTGGGTGGAGGAGTAGTTGTAGACAGAGGGATGAGAAAAAAGAGGACAGGAGAGCCAGGCTGCCTCCCCCTCCAAAACAGAGACCGCCCCTTTGGACTCGCCCCAGTCATGGCACATGGTGTCTGCAAGAGCAGAAAAAGAAGTTCTGGTCCATTCTTAAATATTATTTATCTTTTTCAGACTCCTTTTGAACAGCATTCAAAACCCTCAGAATTGAGACCCCCAGCTCCCCTTTTTCCAAAGTAAAGTTCCAGAAAGAGACAACTCCAAACTACCCGAGGCATTTATGTTGATCAAGACATTCAAGTTCAGAACATTACAGAGGAAAGAGGGCAGATGTTTTCTTCATAACAAGAGTTACTTTTCAGACCTGGGCCGAGTGGACCTGACTTCACCTGTTACGCTCCAACTCAATTAAGTTAACGAGAGTGAACCTGTTCGAAGGACACACCCTTTTTACTGGAAAGCAGGTTACACAAAATCTAATCAAACGTTCTGAATGTTGGACGTGGGGGCCAGCAGGCCCCACCTACTTTTATTGAGTCATCTGATTGGTCAGTTCATAACTTGAACTGAGAAAAATTATGATTATAAAGAAGATGTTAAAAAATGTATCAGAACAAAAAAAGTTATTCTGACCAATAGAATGACTGAGTAACAGCTGTTTATTTCTCTATAGAAGTCTATGGGACTTTGGCTGCTTGGAGCCAGCAGGTACTTCCTGTTTGGAACGCCAGAGGGGCGGGGTCACTCAGTCCAGTTCTCAGATACAACAAATGGATGGAACTAAAATTCCTTCTGTGTTTTGTACTACAATGACAAGACAATCTGGTAATTGGAGTTACATTAAGAAAATTGTTTGCTCAGAGGCGGTTGACGATTTTTGCCATATGTGTGACAGCGAAACAACTTTGTAAAGTGGAGCTTTGAAAATTAATTTAACTAAAAAGAAAAGAAATTATCGCATCCTATACTTGATTATCATCTTAAAGCATCAAACCATTGTTTTTATCGGGAGTTCATCTAGAGAGAAAAACATGAAAATTGATTCCAGATTCATTAAAAAGGAAACTCAGAAATGAATCTGAAGGGAGTCACCAAACATCAGAGCCAAACTGGTCTACATGCAGGAAGCTGAACACACAAGAACACACTACTGTCCAATGTTCCCACTAAGCTGCGCGCTTGCGCAATCGCGCACTGATCGCACATAGCGCACAAGAAAATCTATGCAGCGCACAAAATAAAATTAAACAGAAACGTATTAATTAATATTTCAAATTTGAACTGATATCATTTAGTTAATTAGGCCAAATATACTGTTTTCTGTACCATTTTGCAACGTAACTCAAAGAGCGATATAGGTGTCCAGCCAATAATTCGACACAGTTCACTTACGCTACGCAGCCAATCATAGCATTGACAGTGTTTGCGTAAGTGCCCTGCCCATACGCGCTGTGCAGGTTAGCGAGCAAGCAACAGAACGGCAGAGTTAGGAGACGCAAATGCCAACCCCTTATCATGGCGAAAAGGACAGGCAGTGACACATTCACTCATCAAGCCAAAGTAAAAAAGAAATGCGGTTCTTTTAAGGTGGAATGGCTGTCGGAGTATGTGCAAATAGAAGAACAAGTGGTGAAACCATTTTTTAAGGATAAATATGCACATACTGGTATATATATATGTATATATATATATATACATATATATACATATATATATATGTATATATATGTATATATATATATATATACATATATATACATTGTGCAAAATGTGAATGTTTGAATGTGAACAAAGTTTTATTTATGTCTGAAAGGTGTATATGTGCCATTTCTTCCAGAACATGACCCTCACCAATGCCAAAGCAGGGCTCTTCCTATAGTTAAAGCAGAATTCTTCTTATGGTTAAAGCAGGACTCTCACATATAACATAATCAATTATTTTAAAAGTAAATTAATGAAAATTGCTGCTGTAATTTTATTCTTTTAATAAGCAATGTTACTTGCTATAATCCAAGGTTTTGAACAGGCTTGATACTGATGTGTGGCCACAGCGTACACTTCTGATGTTGCTCACAGTGGTCCTCAGTGTGCTCAGGGACCTTGCATGTCTGCTCAGACACATGAAAAATTAGAGGGAACATTGCTACTGTCTATGTCGTAGTTGAAAGCAGAACTAAACAAAAGGAAACCACGGGAACCCAATGACGCTGAAGTCACCTGTGAGGCCCGATCATGCAAAGACCTGAAGAGCATCTGTCTGTGACAGATGGAGGAACAGGATGGTCTCAGGAGACATTAATGGAAGCCACTGTAAAATTCAGAGAAAGAGCTGATGCAGCAGGACAGCAGACTGTGATGAACGTCTGAGGCGGCAGACGTGAGATGTTTCAGCTGCAAAAACAAATCAATGAAGATCCATCTCTGCAGGAACGATGCAGAGGCGGGAAAACTGCTCAGCTCGGTCAGACCTGAACTCCAGGATCCTGAAGAAAACCACAACAGTAAACAGGAAGTCCTTCAAATCCAATTATCTTTGGGATACTTATGACCTAAGAAGGGAAATGCAAAGGTTTCTGCAGAAGAAGCAGTCATCTATCTTCAGAATTAGCAGAAGCTAATTTCCGTCCCACAGATTGAACTGATTGATCGTCCCAATGCATCTGAGGTGTTTAACCCAGCGATCTATCAGGTCTGGATGAGGGAAGGCCCGGTGCACGCCGGTTACTGAGGAGGTGGATGAAGGGAAAATGGATGCTGAAGGTCAAAACAGAAGGGGCTGATGGGAGCTCAGCTGATGGACCCTGGAACCACAACAACAAAATGACTGGACCGTGTCTCCACATCATCACGTCTGGCTTTCTCCAATTGTTGTTAACTTTTGGGAATTCCACCAAAAATTCCAGGAAAATTCCAGGAAAACATATTCCAACCTATAAAGCTGCTGCAGCAGCTTTAGCTCCACCTAATGAACACCTAATGCACTTGAAAACACAGCGTGAACTCGCCTTGAACAAGAAACCTGAGTGTCTGAAAGAGGCATCAGCAGATGCCAGGGCAGAGTCCAGCTGTTCAGGTCAGGATGTGCGGCGGCGCCATGCCCACACAGCATCGCCCACAGTCTCAATCTGGTCAGAAGCAGCACTATAACAAGTGTCAAAACGACAAAAACGCACCAATTTACATAAAAATGATCAAACAGGAAGTTTCCCCCAAAAATCCATAACTTTCAAAGTAAGAGGCAGAGTGATGGTTGACTTCAGAAAAACTATGGCGCTCTTCAGTCCTCTTCATCACCCACAAAGTTAGAAAACAATCATGCAACAGTTTACCTAAACATCTTTCAATCCTGAAGAACCCAGAAAGCTGAGGAATGTCTGGAGACAAAAACTCCTCTTCATCAGCATTTTTAAGTCCACCTTAAAGTCCAACTCTGATCATCTTCTGATCTACTTTCAAAGCGTTCCCTGTGGTCTTTTAGTTATGATGATGCTGTTTTTAGCCAAAATTCAAAACACCTGTGTTGTTTTCAGGACATAGTTTCTGCAGAACGGCAGGAGTTCGTTGGAAATTCACCTCTGAGTTGTGACAGAGCAACTCTGCCCCCCTTCCCCTCCCCGTTGCTGAGAGCTCAAAGCGTATTTTCTGCATCACAAATTTGGTCTTTTCAACCGGCGTTTTTTCATCTGCTCCTGATTCACAACCATCTGAATAAAGAAATGCTGAAAAATACAGTTTTAAGCTTGATTTTCTTTACATATGTCCTCCATCATCAGAAAAATGCCACAAGAACATGTTACAAAACACAAGAATGGGTCTTCAACTTGGACCGTTCTTAGATGAAAGAATCAGTCCTGCTGATGCTAGAACAGCGGTTCAGCGGTAGGTTGCTCTAAAGGTGATCATGTCCAAACAGCATTCTTTGACACTGGAGCCTAAAGAACAGAAACGAGGTTCGTCCTCCATAAATTACTTGCAGGAAGCAGCTGATGTTCAGGACCAGTTCAGGTCTGCTGACTCTCAGGATCAAGGATTGATGGAGGTCCTCCACCTTCTGCAGAGAACGGTGGTAATTGACCTGTCAGGTTTCCACAGCGACAGTATTAGTCTTTCTATTAAAAGCTTGTCCAACATTCACCTCCTTCTCTCACTATCCATCCATCTGCAGTAATACCTTCACACCCCCCTCGGTAATTCTGCAAGGGCCTCACAGACTGCTACGATGTTTCCCATTACGTTTTGAAGGTTTGACCCTTCAAAACCAAAGAGAATCAAAACAATATTTTCATTTTGCAGAACAAAGAAGCAAATAAACTTTTTTTAGAACTCTATTTGTATTTATTTCTCCGAGGGCTGGGTAATAAAATGATAGCTAAAGTTGCACCGTGAAATGGAGCAACTTTACAACAGAAAAGAACAGACCGTCTGCCTTCAGATTCAATGTCTGTGAAAAGATAAAACGACTGAAAGTTTATCTTCTGAAGAAGATGAAAATCGGTCATTTTTTTCTGCTGTTGTGTCAATAACAGACAGCAAAGACCTTTCAGACATTATCATGGGGGAGACGTTTCTCTTTGGGGGCCCCAAGGCCCTAAAAAAGACAGCTACAGCCTTGGAGCCAGCAGAACAGCTGCAGATCTCCTTCATTTTCTGCAGAGCTGCACTGTGTATCGTGCATCGTTAAATCTTAATCGCCGTCTTAAAACCTGCCCTGGGGAGTGGGGGTGAGGTGTCTATCACACCTCCAGGACGTAGTAAAAAGACAAACAGAGACAGCAGTACCCCGCCTTCAAAAGGATTCCTGCCAGCTTACTCCTGCCCCCCTCCAGCCCCATCCATCTCCCCATATAACCGCCCTCCACTCTGCTGACCCCCCCACCTTGAGCATCATTTACCGTTTTCAGAGCTGGAGTTTATCGGACGTTAATGATCCGAGTCGATCCTGTGAGGAAGGAAAACCCGAATCTGGCTCGCAGCTGAAACACAGAAAGCCTTTTATTTTGGAAAAAACATTTCCATCTTAAATTAAATAACGCTGTCACGACGGGGGGGCTTTTCTCAGCTCAACAACGGCTCTGTCATGTTCCATACAAAGTGGGGAGCTTCTTGCGGTGCATGCGCCTGTTTTGTTGCAGAACAAGCTTTTTTTCTCAGCGTCGTGGAAGAAGCTCCTCTTTCCTCGCTGCCGTCTTCACATCTGCGCCTTACGAGAGACTGGCGGGCTGACTTTACTCCGAAGTCCGAACAATGGAAGCCCAAGAAAGCAGAGAGCTGGGAAAATAAAATCCCAATTTTCCCAAAAATAAATAGTCTAAAACAGCACATTCAAATTCATTGATAACATTGATTAAGCGGCCAGCCCCAGATAACCATTCTGATCCCTTTTTAAAATCATCTTGATAATCCTCATTTTGTGATATTTTTTCTGCAGTTTAAGTTATTCAAGTTATTCACTGACCAAACAGATTCCTCAATAAAAGGAGGTGGAGCCTGCTGCCCCCCACGTTCAAGCGGTAGGGGTGTGTGGACTTCCCGAGAGTCTGTGTGTTTTTTGTTTAAAGGCAGATTTAAACCTCTGCCGCTGCCACCATGTTGGCCGGATATGACGTCATCAAATGCCTACGTTTCCTTAAATTGCCGGGACACACAGAGGTGGAAGTTCATGGTTATGGTCTCAGGAACTAGAAAGGACATAAAGAGACTGGCTGCCTGATATGGAAGCGAGTTGAGGTTGTTGGTTTGAGCCTGGAGTCAGTGGAGTCGGTGGTGGAACAGAGTATGCTGGCAAAGCTGGAGAATATCCTGGGGAACACCAGCCAACCCCTAAACCCAATGTTCTCTGATCAGAAGAGCTCTGTCAGCAACCGCCTTCACTCACTGTGAGCTCCACAGAGAGATACTGGAGGTCCGTCGTACCCCGTGCAAAAAGACGCTGCATTACATCTTGAATTCTCTTTTTTTATTAAGATAATTGTAATATTTGAACAGTTTTTATTTTTAACACTTTTTTTGCTTATTAATTTCATTTCATTTGTGTGAAAGATCTAATGAGTGCATGGAGCAAAAGACTGCCACATAACTGTTCTGGGGATCAATAAAGTATCCACCTTTTCGTCCATCCATCCATCCATCCATCCATCC
>BSAI01004208.1:0-10229 GCA_036245035.1 Adrianichthys oophorus | reverse complement strand
GACGCGGACACTGAGAACAGAATAGAACCCGGAACTCCGTTCTCCTTGAAATACACATTATAAGACCGCTGCGTAAAAACTGGAGGATTGTCATTGGTATCCAAGAGCTCAACGAGGATTGTTTTTTCACTCCTTAGGGCGGGTGTCCCAGAATCTGCAGCAGTAATTTCAACATTGTAGTAACTATATCGTTCCCGATCAAGCTTTCCATTTGTCACTAAGGAATAATGATTTGAGACAGATGGATTTAGCTTAAATGGTGAATTAGAAGAAACCGTCAGTGTAACCTTCCCATTATTACCCGAATCGGGGTCTTTTGCGCTTATTAGTGCAATTACGGTACCGACCACAGAATCCTCCGGAACTGGGCTTGTTAATGAAGTTACTATAATTTCAGGAATATTGTCGTTAATGTCGGTAACTCTCACCTCTACACTGCAATGCCCATCCATCTCAGGGTTTCCTTTGTCTTTTGCAGTGACATCAAATCTATGCAAAGCGTTCTTTTCTCGATCTAAGACCCCTTTAACAACAACACTTCCACTGGAGGATTCAATGTCAAATAAAGACAAAATTAGATCCGCAGTTTGCTCTGCAAAAAAATATTCAATTTCCCCGTTTAATCCTTCATCCTCATCGGTAGCTTTAACGCGCAAAACTTCAGATCCGGGGGTTACATTTTCACTTACATTAGCCTCGTATACGTTTCTTTCGAACTGTGGAGCATTGTCGTTATTATCAAGCACTATAACTGTAATGTCAGATGTGCCTGATTGCACCGGATCCCCCCCATCCACAGCAGTGAGGATGAGGTTGTGCACAGGCAGCCTTTCTCTGTCCAGCGGCTTCTCCAGCACCAGTTCGGGCGTCTTCCTGCCGTCTTTTTGACTCTTAACAGATAATTTAAAATGCTCATTTTTATTCAGAAGATAGGAGCGCACGGAGTTAATCCCAACATCGGGATCCTGTGCAGCTTCTAGTGGAAATCGCGCACCTGGATTCACCAGCTCTGCAATTTTGACCACTTTTTCTTTTGTTGTAAAAACAGGAGAGTTGTCGTTTGTGTCGAGGATTTCAATTTCAATTCTGTGCAGCTGCAGCGGGTTATTTAAAACTAATTCCAAAGGCAGCAAACACGACGCGCTTTGTCCACACAGGTCCTCTCTGTCTATTCTTTCAGTCACCACCAGCTCTCCTTTTCCCAAGTCGACGTTAAAGTACTGCTTACCAGCTTCAGACGTTATCCTCAACTCACGCCGGTACAGTTCAGAAACAACTAAACCCAAATCCTTGGCTAAATTTCCAACCAAAGTCCCCGGTTTCAGTTCCTCTGGGATGCTGTAGCGAGTCTGTGCGTCTATTGTACTCCACAGCAGAAAGAAGGGTTGCCACCACGAAAGCGCCCGCCATGTCGGCTGTTTAGTCCGCATTATTCCACCTTCTGAAAACCCCATATCGCTTTACTCCTTCTCCTTTCTTTCAAACAAAGCGCGGGGTTATAATCCAGTGTAGACGAGCAGGCATAGCAAAGATTGAACGTCATGCTTTGTGTTTGAATACGTCTACCTCCCCTCATAGCAGTTGTGAGGATGACGCTGTGCTGCTTAGAGACAGTTGATCTCTTTGTACAGCTCTGCATGCCATTGGCTGAGAAGGAACAGGGATTTTAACCAACCATGGCACCGGTGAATGTGCTCAAATGAACCGAGGAAGCCTTGACGGTTTCACCAAATTAAACATGCTTTATTTTATCATTTTCATTATATTTTAGTATTTGTTTTCCCTTGACATAAATTTAAAACAAAAGTCTATAGTGCACATTCTCCTATAAATAAATGTATTGCCATTCTTATACAGAAAATAAGGACAGCCCCTTTATCAGGATTCCTAAAAAACGCATAATGCTTTTGTTGCTCCTTTTCTGCAGATCTGCATTCACCTGCCTGCACTCCCCTTTGTGCAAAGGTTCTCCATTGCCTTCCTGTGGTCAGACAAAGGCAGTGCAGCCTGCTACGTCATCCCGGCTTTACACCTCTACATACAGAACAGTGCCAGCAGCCTACACAAAGTACCCGTATGGAGGTCTGTGGAGCAAGAGGAAAAGGCGGGGGAGCGTGCGCTGCAGGGAAAAGCGCATCTCTCTCTCTCTCTCTCTCTTGCTTGCTCTTTCTCTCCGCCTCTCTCTGCCACACAAACAAATGCTCGTATATTTGACTTCCTTCATTTAACACACATGAAGGTTATAGTTTAAAAGCAACAAAAATATTTTTTAATAATATATTTACACACTTTCAATGCCTTTTATCTCAAAAACACAGATCACAATCTGGGATATTCCTGCATTGTTTTGAACAAAATTATTTAACTGCGGTATTTTAATAAATAATAAATAATCACACAATTATTTCTCACACGTCACATCTTAAATGAAATGGACAACAGAGGGAGATGTGGAGAGTCGAGCATATCTGACTTCAGCACCATGGATGTGGACAGCGCCACGCAGGGGGCAATGCGCTGCAATTGCATGCCGCAGCGAAACCAGTTCCTCACATGCTCCGTGTGCTCACAGTCAGTAAGAGATGGGGGGAATTTACAGGAATGAGACTATAAATCAACCATGAATCAATTTGTTCGTATTCACCCCCCCAAAAAAACCTTAGAAAAACAAACAAACAAAAAAATACAGTACTATCAATATATTATGAATGCGGTGTCAAAAAAATGCTAACTTATTTGTCATAAAAGCCAGGTGGACGACACGGTAACCGACAGAGGGAGATGTGGAAAAACTAGCGAGAAGCAACAACAGGCCGATCTGGTTTCAGCACCAAGGTTGTGGACAGCGCCACACAGTCCGCCACACGCTGCAACTGCATGCTGCGGCTGAGTCAGCGGCTCTCTTTTTCTGTGTCCACAGTCAGCGAGAGAAAAAAAAGGCTGCTAGGATGAGAACTACCATTGAATCCATTTGATAATTCCCCGTGAAATGGAAATTTAGTGAACATAAAATATAGTGGGCTGCACGGTGGCGCAGTGGTTAGCGCTCCTGCCTCACAGCAAGAAGGTTCCCGGTTCAAGTCCTGGCTGGGGGACCTTTCTGTGTGGAGTTTGCATGTTCTCCCCGTGCATGTGTGGGTTTTCTCCGGGTACTCCGGCTTCCTCCCACCGTCCAAAAACATGCTTCATGGGTTAATTGGTCACTCTAAATTGTCCCTAGGTGTGCATGTGAGTGTGCATGGGTGTGTGATTGTGGCCCCTGCGACAGACTGGCGACCAGTCCAGGGGTGTACCCTGCCTTCGCCCATGAGTAGCCGGGTTAGGCTCCGGCAACCCCGTGACCCCGAAAGGGATAAAGCGGATTGGAAAATGAATGAATGAATAAAATATAGTTGACATAATTGTACTTTTTCAGAACATTATGAGTAGAGTGTCAAAAAGTACCAACTTATTTATCATAGATGGTACATCTTAATGAGGTGAACAACAGAGGGAGATGTTGAGAGCATAGCGGCAGGCAGCAAAAGGCCTGGTTTCAGCACCAAGGTTGTGAACAGCGCCAAATAGGCGGCCAAGCAGTGCAGTTGCATGCTGTGGCAATCAGTGACTCACACATGCTTTGTGTGCTTAGTCAGTGAGAAAAAAAAAAAAAAAAAAACTACAACAATGAACTTCTTATCATTTAATCAATTACATTTCCCCCAGAAACATGGCGTTAGTGAATATAAAATATTCTGTAAATATTTGTACATTTATTAGAATTTTAAGAGATGTAGAAACACTTAAAAACATACAAAGTGTAATTGAAAACGTGTCTTGTAATTTTATTTAGGATAAAATAAAACGTCTTCAACACAGCCTAAAATTTGCCATAAATGCACCTTTTAACTTGTGAGTTTGCTTTGACTCCGAATTTGATCATTTCAGTGCACTGAAATGTATTTCTATGCAGAATATTTATCAGAATGTTTAAAAACATTACGTGTTGATGTCTTTTCCTGTACAAAAACTGTTTTAGTGCAAATCTAACTGCATAATTTTAGTGAGCTGTTGAGTCATGACAGTAATATGACTTTCTTACAGAAGTTCACAAGACACTGTAGATATATTGGGATTATTTCAAATGACATATGGTAAAAGGCGTATACTTGTATAGCATTTTTCTACCTCCTTGATGGCCCAAAGGGCTTTACAGTCACAGCCCCGTTCACCCATTCAAACACCCATTCAGACACGGATGCATATCCGATGCTTAACACTGGCTCCAACCTATAACCGCCAGAGGCAATCTGGAGTTCAGTGTCTTGCCCAAGGACAATTTGACATATGGACGGACAACGGGGAACCAAGCCTGCATTCTTTCAACCCATTCTAAAAATATATGTTTGTGTGTTTGTTGTAGCAAAATGAGAAGGAGAAAAAACACCAAAAGGAAGAGAGTATGTGTCAAAGTAAATAACCCTTGATGGTATACAGTTAAACTGTTGTGTAAATCCTCATTAGATATATAGCTTGTTTTGGTTGTTTGTGCTGCCTTTAGAAATTTCCTAAGAAAATGTGAATACTGAAACTGTTACACGATTAATCATTTTGCTTAGATTTTAAACTACTAAAAGATTCAGTTATCAAATGCTTTGACTGTGATTTGTGTCTATAATAAATGTCAAATGTAAAGCGCCAGAGAAAAAAAAAACAAAGAAAAAAATTTTTTCTGGCATTTTGTGACAATAGGGACACTGTAGTTATGAGCGTGTAGGAGCTATTTTAGCATTATATCTGGATTTATTAACAAAAACATATAGTATGAAACAGAATACTGCATCAGCTAAACCTGGAAATACTACAGAACAAATCAGTTTGATCTTTAGAAATTGAACTGGGCATGAGCTCCTTTAACAGCTGGTGTTCTGTCTAATACTTTACCTAATTCAACTAAGCCTGTTATTTTGGAGAGTCTTTTAGCTTACCCCATTATACAGCTCAAACATGAACCACTTTACCTCCTACCTTTTCTACAGGAGCTTTGTTTCTAACTGGAAACAGAATAAAGAGCATGTTCTGTGGTGTGGCTGTATGTCTTATGAAGAATGTAGACTAAATTGAGCTCTTACCTTATTTGGTGGATTCAGGATTTGACACAAGGCAGGGAGATCAAGAAGAGCAGGAGAAATGAGACATGAAAGAGAAAAAAAGAGAGAAAAATCTATTAAATGGCTGGTCAGTCTACAGATTTTGGCCTTTGGAACAGCTGCCCTTGATATACTTACCATGAGGATCATAATAAACAGTTCATTATAAGAAAAAAAAACTTTATTAAATTGCTTTACAGTTTTAAGTAGAGAAAGTCTTTGAAATTTGAAGTCAAAAGAAGTGTTCAAGAAGTAAGTCAACAGAAGTATACTGTTTTGTCTCCATGAATGACCCAAAAAAATATATATGTATCCAAAAATGATGCAACTAAATTTGTTAGATGTCTAACATATTTTTTATGACCTTTGTAATTTAAAACTCACACAACATACAAAACTCTATGAAAAAAAAAAACAGCATTTCAAGTGTGTATGAGTGAGAATACAGTGAGTATGTGTTTGCATAGGGATGAGAAAAAGACAGGATTGGGTTCAAGAAAAAAAAAAAATCTGTTTTAGCCCCAAAAGTCTTTTTTTTCCAATAAAACAAAAAACTTTGGGAAGAAAAGTTTTAAAATAGTTGAAAAAAACCTTGCTACATACACCTGAAGGTGAATCAGGATAAGCACACAGCCAGATGTAATAAATATTTGGCAACTTTGCTGTCAAAAAATAAAAAATAAAAAATAAAAAACAACTAAACAAGTTTTTGATTGGTTTTCCTTTTAGCTCTTCTTCATATGTCTAAAATGAATGCAAATACACATTTCAACTAAATTCTGCCATGTACAAATACTCTAATATTATCCTAACGGAAATATTGTTGACATTTAACAAAAAAGGTGTAGGTATCACAGCAAATTACTGCAGCGCTGCACAAATTCACTAGCAGCATATTAACAGCAGAGGGCATCAAGGCGATGCCCTGAGTTCTTTGCATGCTTTTTTTCACCTTGCCCCTTGTTTATCACAGATGAGCACAAATCAAATTGATTCTTGTTGACAAATCCTAGAAGAATTCCCTGCTTGGATTGACAATATTAGTGCACAAGTGAAGTGTCTTTAGGCACAAAGCAATGAGTGATACATGTCTTTCTATTTGTCTGAGTTTAGGGGAGCCTTCAAAAACATAGAACACATGAGCAAGCAAGAAATCAACACATTTAATACAAGCAAGATTTTTTAAACAAAGGGCAATAAACCAAGCAGAACAGGGAAAAAAACAACAAAACAAAACAGGACTATCACCATCAGATGACCCCCTCCCCCTCCTTTTCCATCATCAGACACCCCAGTTTGAGGGTTCACACCATGTTCGCTTAAAACCGAGGGGGGATTCCTGTCCCCTTTTCCTGAACTTATGCACATATCTATAACACATTGGAGTCTGCTTGTGCTCTTGAGCCCCCGTAACTCAGTCAAGAAATGGCACAGTCCAGCCCGTGAGTCAGCTTGTTGCTATGCAACCACATCCCACCTCCCATGTTTGCATCCCACCCTGAATCCTGAGAGCTTTCAGGGAGGATGAAAAAAAATAAAGCCCAATGAAAAATTAAAAAAATAGTAAAAAACAAACACCTAAGTATATTTATATGCAAAAATAAATTACACACCTTTATAGTCCCAAATATATTCCCTGCAGATTGGTTCTTTGTAGATTTCTAAAGATAATACACATGTTGTGTCTTTTCTTCTCGCAAATAATGCACTTTTATAGGAGATGAAAGAACTTTTTGACTTAAATATCTTTTTATAGATGGAATGACATGTCCTACATCAAGCAATCTTCCTCTCCTCCTTTCTCTGTCTCTTTCCTCCTCTGCATAGTGGTGCAGCTGCAGAGGGGGAGGGGAGGAATACAGAAAATGAGATCAGGAGAGGAGAGGACTGTTGGAAATCAGGTCTGACTACATGAAGGTTGCCATTTTTCTTGATCTTCTATCTAGCCAAAACTAATAACATTTTCTGGATAGAAGCAATGATTAAAATACATATTCAGATTAATAGTGTCTATGCTACAAAAAGGGAAAAACAAAAGGAAGAGACTCTGTATCAAAAACAACGTAACATGATGAAGAAAAGATGCTTGTGGGATGCACAAGCATAAAATGCTTTGAAAGTACTGTTGACATTCTGAATGACATTAAAGTTTTTGAGCTGACTCATTTGCCAGCTGTTCTAATTTAATAAACACGTTGTCAGAATTCAGTATGATTTACTTTATCATCTGAAACAATAGCTCACAGAAGACATAGCAGAAAAAAACCCACAAATGAGTAAGTAAGCTAAATTAAAGCACCAAAGTAAGGTTTGGTCAATCTAGCATGTTATCAATCCCCATGATTTGTTGTACACTTTGAAAAGCGAAGATGTCAACAGGCATGTCCAGAAGAAACCATGAAATACTGCCACAATTGCTGTCCACATACAGTTCGAGAATCATTCAAGTAGATCATTTTTCCTTAACAAGAACAAATTTAAACTCAGAGGTTATTTATTATGATAGATATGTGTAACACTGACACCCTCTTGATAAGTTTTCTGTAACAACCTCAATGATTAATACATGTCCTGGCTCACAGGGTCACAAACCCCAAAACAACAACAAAATTCAAACCACAAGAACCAGGAAGTTCTATCTGCTTATAGCTTGAAGCATGATCTAAGCAGTTTTTTAAAGAATACTGAAGTTTTCAACTGTTCAAAAAGATTTTTACAGACCACCTCTGCCCCTTTAGAGATACTTCACTCAAATGAATGCAATCACTGCAGTAAATCTGAGAAAACGGGGCTTATTATCTTAAAAACAGAGGAAGCAGGTAAGAAGCAAAGCTTTCAGTGGATGGGATAACCTTTGTTTAGTGGTCTGAGACACCTTTGTTTTTACATGTTTTCTTCTCTGAACATGCAGCAGACAAATGTGTTCATCACACCACAAAAAGTTGCCGCATCATGCAGTCTCATGTCAGAGTACATGTTTGATAATGTGTTTCAGTTAAAAACAAAGTGATCAAGAAAAATAATAAGTATTTTTGATGGTGTTGAAACAAGCAATTACTATGAGAAAATAACAATAACAAAAAAAGACAGAATTAAGTTTTATGACAGTAAATCACCATTATTTACATCAGAGCATAATTTTTGCTGTTCACTTCTTTACATTTCTACTCAACATTTCGCCTAACTAATGCCATTCTGCTTATTTCTTGAAAGTAATCTCACTTTGCTCCTCCTGTTATAGTCATCTTCTTTTTCTTCAAATTCTTTCGAGACATGAGTCATTAAATTAACACTGCAAGTAGAACATAATGCCATATCTCATCTTTAACTCCACACACAACACTTCCACATTTTCCGCCTGTTTTACAAGACAAAGACAACAGAGGATCAAGATGGCCGCTGAGCATCACTAACACAAATGCAGCACAGGGTGGATGAGACTTTGCCGGCTACCACGTGGTTTCTCCCATCCCCCGCTACTTCTCTCCACTCTGCCTGTGATTCACTTCACAGCGTCCACAGTCACCGTTGACAGAGCTCTCTCCTCCTGTTATATCATGTCCTGAAGTTTTTCACCAAACATACATATGTACACGAAGGGAATATGCGTGTATATGTATATAAATATGCATGTATGTAAGCATATCAGGATTTTCATGCTCCTCTCTCCTTGCTACGTCTGCAGCTCAGTGTAAGCCATGCTGCATGTTGCAATGTAAACTAGGTCACTGAAACAGCAATGTGTTGGGAGGTTGAGATTCTATCTGTGACTGTGATCTGTGGCAAAGCCTTAGCAGGAATTAAGAACATCATGTATCATTTCTTTGCAGCTTTCTGTTTTTCTCTTGCATTCTTTTTAAGCAGTTGACCATGATGGCATGAAATGCTATAATTGACCTTCAAAAATATGCAGCTTCCATGTGGACAGAAGTCTACACATTAAATATAAAGGTTTCAGTTTCTATACTAAAATTAAAAGCTGTAAAATATGAGTAGCGAAACAGGCACAAAAAACAGAAAAATGAAAAGAAATTTAACATGTTTGTGTTATTGCACCATGTAAAAAAAAACAAAAACAAAACAACAGCTAATGGCATGAAGGGAAAAATAGCACACCATAGCCAATGAACCATTTGTAAACAGTTAATTTATTATGTGTATTTCACCAACTATTTTAGGGGAAAAAAAGGGCATTGTTTTCCTTCTTTTCCTGTTTTTATTTATTTAGATTAGTAAAGACTGTTATTAATCCAAAAAAATCCCTTCACACAAAACCAACTTAGTCTTTTTCAATGTGTGACTAAAGCTGATGTTGGAGAAAGTGCAATAAATTCAGATTTTGAGGGAGGCTGCAGGTCTCACCTCTGAGAGCAAAATCTCCGAATCTGTCCTTTGTTTAGGTACCGTCCTGGTACCACTGTCAGCAGTCAGAGTGTTTTGGCTGAAGGGTCGTGAGCTTTTCACATCACTCATCCGAGAGTCAGTAGTTCCGTAAACGTCGTAACTTAGGGCCTGTTTTAACGTACCAGTACCTCCTGCGTCTGCGTAAAGGGGCGGGTAATATGGAATGACAGGAAGATTCCCAGTGCATTTGGAAAACAGGCGCTCCTGTCTCCATCTGTAGATTTTGACGGAGATGATGACCACTAAACACGTGATGAAGAGGAAAGAAACCACAGCCAGAGCCAGCACTAAATAAAAAGTCAGGTTGTCATTGTAGTCCTTGTGTGGAAAGTCAGTGAACTCCGACAGCACTTCAGGGAAGCTGTCCGCCACTGCCACGTTAACAATGACTGTAGCTGAACGAGAGGGCTGCCCGCTGTCCTCCACGATCACAGTCAGTCTTTGTTTGAGCAAATCTTTCGCCGTTACTTGGCGGACAGTTCGGATCTCTCCATTCTGTGAGCCCACTTCAAACAGCGCCCTGTCTGTGGCTTTCTGCAGTTTATAGGAGAGCCAGGCATTCTGTCCAGAGTCCACATCAACAGCCACCACTTTAGTCACCAGGTAGCCCACATCAGCTGAACGAGGCACCATTTCAGCCACTACAGAACCAGCAGTCTGGACCGGATACAGAACCTGAGGCGGGTTATCGTTCTG